>JAUTBT010002354.1:0-10150 GCA_032361225.1 Lepetodrilus schrolli
TCCGGCTGAGCAGGCGCAGTGAGGTGGTCATCCACAGGCTCAGGCTCGGAGTTACTAGAGTATCACGATCCCGTTGCTCCATGCAGAGTTTAAGCTATATGATATCATAGCTTGCTATACATGCTCGTTAATGTAATAATGGTTGTACATAATACATTTTGTGATTGATGGTTGTTTCAACTTGGTGGAGAAACCGATGCGGAAGATTGAAATTCTTTTACATATTTAAAAAAATGGATTTTGACACTTGTGCATAGGTTGTAATAATGTATTGGTTATAGAAATATGCATATTATCTGCTATCTTCTGTAGTTTTTGACGTAGTGCCCGTAGAATATTGCTTCCAACCCAATTATTTGCGAAAGGTGTGTGGATATTGTTCTCCTCTCTAATAAATTGTCTTCATTATCATCCAAACCTAGTTAAAATGTGTTGCACATTGCTATATCTGATTTTTGTTTATTGGCCTTGAATCTATTGACAATTGGGTTTGAACATAACAAGAATTGTCTCAAAAATGAGATTTTATGCGATATTTATAACCATTTGGGTTAATGTTATCACTATTTAATAATTGAACTGAAATAACATCTTGTTTATTATTCTATGTAATGTGTTGTTCAAATCTGTTAATTTTCATTTTGCCATATCATGGGTTTAAAATAAAATTCAAGTCCAAAATGGACAAATATTTAATGAAAGTGGAAGTCAAATAGGGAGTGGCAGATACATTTATCCAGATACGAGTTTGAACTCTAGACCATGAAGTCAGACGATCTACTTCTGCCACTGCACTACAATTCGCTACTGTAGGATACAACTACGTATGGACAGTGTTGTAATTCCCCCGGGTGGAAGGCCATAGACTAATATTGTCAGCATCCGCAACATTATTTACCCACCGGAGACCACCGACCACGTTCTGGTAAACGTGACGCCAGGTTGGATAAAGAAACATATTCTGGTAGTACATTTCCGGTGTTCGTTTCAGACTGCACGTATCCTACCACCTGAAATATCTGTAGATTTATACCCAGAACACACTATGGTTTCTGCACATCCGGTCACTTGAGGTTTCTCGTATCCAGGCATGATAGATTCAATATTACTATGGGCCATTTTATTTCCAATAGAAATTAATGATACGCAATGTTTATAAAAAGTAACAGTATCATTGGATCACCAAATGTGATGTAATATATTTCGGAAAAACGGAAAACTGTGCACATATGTGACATATCTCATCACAGATTAATTATTCTATTGGCATTAATGCTAATAGTATCCATGTTTTACCACGGTCGTCATTTGATCTTTTGCCTGACCCTGAAGATCGCAACATTATCCTACTTTTAGAAACACCCCTCGTGAGTAATCGCAGTCAAGTTGATATATTTATTTTGTCCATGACTTTGAGGTTTGATTTTAATATCCATGTTTTCCATTTCTTCTTATATTTGTAATCAGTTGTTTTCTTTATATTTCCATAAAGAAAGGCTGTTGCCGCCTGCATTCAAATATTTTACTTTGAATAAAAGTATATAAAAATTTCATAGCTTGTAATATACTGCAATGCTTGATTAAAATAAAACAGGTTGCAATGGCTTGCCTTGCTGAAGTTAATTGCTGATGACTTATTCCTGGACATATACTAAAAATAATAATTAATTAACGGTCGGAACATATTTAGTAGGGAAGCTTCTACCACAGTCCGGAACTCGGCTTGAGGAGGTACCATTCTTCTTGCAATGCGTCTGCACATTCTTGAAGAGTACCTGGAGCCTGTGGATGTTTTGTAAATTCTTCATTGTTAAAATAATACAAAGCTAAATGTGTATATATGTCCAATCAGGCTTCTTGCCCGTAATTAATTTTGTTGAGTATATTTTGTAAAACGATGACTAAATTACTTCTGGCCATGGTCGATCTCTTGTTTCATAAGAAAAGGCCACCAAACAAATATTTTACACATATTCGATTGAACCCAGCAAAGGATTACATTCTACACTGTCTTGTTTGTATTGCGGTCAATGTTCTCTTTACGATTACGCGATCACAAAGACGTCTCAGATCTATTCTAAAACCCCATCACTATTTAGTGAGTAAACCTTAAATATGCTGTAAATTGATCATGTGAACTACCGGTATACGTATTTTCAAAGGCGTTCTTGACATTTATTAACCCATTTTCATTAAAGGGGCAGACGTGGGGACAGTAAATTTTTGCCTTTAAGAACTGTCGCATGGGAAAACAAAAGTTGGCCGACATATATGTCTCTCTCTCTCCCCCCCCTCTCTCTCTCTCTCTCTCTCTGGGTACCTGATAATATGAGATGGAATTGTGAATGTAAGCCTTCTAGCACCTTAACTGGCAGCTTGAGTTGTATAGTTCCCAGGCAGTTGAGAAGGTGAAATGACTGCACATTGATCCATTAGCATGGATTTGGCGCAATATCAATATGCACGGTATTATTATAATAGAACACACATGTGTGTTATGGGACACGCCATACTCAAAACACAGACCCTTATGCCTACTTACCATTTGGCGGATGTAAAGTAGGTATAATGGGATTGTTTCGAGGATGGGGGACACACTATTGCATCTATTACCACGGATATCTCAACTATTTGACTCAGCAACCTCACTTTTTAAGACCAATATTACCGCGTTATATTCACAGCCGCGACAATTGTTTTTTTGAATGGGGTTTAGAGATTATTTCACTTATATTTGTCAGTTTAGGGCAGGAGGAAACCAGCAACATCCGTAGGGCTGAATGTTGCAGTAAACCTGCGAGAACCGGCTGGTACTGACAAGACCAAGGATGATAACTACATTGCCACTCTACAGAAATCGTATCCTATCAATATCGCGCCAGAAGGGTAACTTTCGCGAACATTGATGCTGGTCTCCCAGGGTGGGATTTGGCTCCGAAGTCGTTTTACCACTGCGTTACCACCAGCCCCGCGCGACAAACATTGCACATTATATTAGAAATAATATCTGACATACATTCTGATGTTGACTTTCTGAGATTTCTCAAATTTCTGATGTTGGATATGCTAAATGAAAAATACAGGAATTTAATTATTAAAAAAAATACATCTAAATTTAATAAAAAAGGAATACGTATTAACACGATAGCTCTATCTAGTAGGGCTGAACTACCGTATATTGAAATTAATCTAGTTTAACCTCATTTAACGAGTATCTAACTCGGCCATATATATGAGTCACAGGATTCTAGCACCCCGTGGCCAGCGGTACTTAATTCCATTCAGGACCCCGTGGACAGCGGTACTTAATTCCACTCAGGACCCCGTGGCCAGCGGTACTTAATTCCTTTCAGGTCCCCGTGGACAGCGGTACTTAATTCCACTCAGGACCCCGTGGACAGCGGTACTTAATTACTTTCAGGTCCCCGTGGACAGCGGTACTTAATTCCACTCAGGACCCCGTGGCCAGCGGTACTTAATTCCTTTCAGGTCCCCGTAGGACAGCGGTACTTAATTCCACTCAGGACCCCGTGGACAGCGGTACTTAATTCCATTCAGGACCCCTGGCACACATTAGATAGAGACTTGCGCAAACAGTTTATATTAGGAGCTATAAATAGAACAATGATAACATATATTTCATTGGATAGATGTTTACACCAAAATCTCGGGAAAACGATTTCATTGGTTGGCTGTTTGCACAAGTTTACCTCTAGATGCGTTCCAGGGGTACCACATGAAGTAAGTCATGAACGGAATTAAGTACCGCTGCGGTGCGAAGATGGAGGCACAGATGATAGCGTGTATACTTGGTGAGTGATGCAGTCTTCGATTTAATATTTTCCCCGTCACCATTATGTCGTTATTATACATATTATTGAGCCCCTGGTAGCAGGAAGGTGAATATAAGCCATTGAAGACCTCTGTGTCTTTGGGAAGGGTGTGATCCAGTGATAAAGGCTAGGGTTGTAGAACATACGTGGGAAGTAAATATAATACAAACGCAAGGCCAACGCATATTATTTTACGTACGAAATTAAGTCATTAACCTGTATTTGCATGTATTCAACATCCATAAAAACTGTCTGCCTTGTAGGTCGGACCCACCGTTACTTAAGGTGGTCGTTCTCCTACAGTGCGGTGCCTCTCTATACCGATATTGTTCCTCTGGGCACAGGAAAAGCTATCCTAGCGAATCGTATAACGGGAATATAATGCACGATATCCGAGACGAGATTATCGTGTCAAAAAGAGAAAAAGGAAAGCATTGAAACGCAATACATCATGTATGGTGTAGCTACGTTGTATATATCATGACTATTATGCACTTACTTGCAATATAGCACGAGAATAGATTGGTAAGATTTACAATGCATTACCTAGACATGGAAAGATAGGTTTCACTACACTGTATTTAGAACACCAGTAAGAGAAAATCTACTTTACTAGTCTAGCTGAAATATTGTCCATGCATAGGTCAATATACACATTAGAAGTCATATCCAAGTCATTGGCATTCTTCAATACTTGGAGAAAGCAGCACTGGTGATTTAAGTTGGCATGTGCAATTCGATTAAAATGAGAAAAGATTTTTTTCTTTCTGAAAAGAATGTCACTATTAAAGCAACTCTCTCACGGATATGTTGCCATTTGTAAATGTTGTCCAAATAAAATCTCTCGTTTTAATCTCGGAATTTGATAATTACTATTCTATCTGACAAGAAATAATATCATGGCTAATGGCAATCACTTCGGACCACAACTGCGATACTACCATATTAATTTTAATGAGACACATCGAACAGTTACTAAAATCAACAGTGCCTTTCTCAAAATCTCCTAGAAGACTTCCACAATCAGACAAATCAGTTTATTGTGTTTCATTATCCTTCCAATACATCGTGATAAACACAAAGGGGTAGGGTGGAGCGGAGTCGCCATAACTTGATCTGCCCAATTAATACCAGCAAGACTGCTCAGTGAAGATTATCACGAACGTCCTCACTGCTGTCCAGTAATGATTTGTTTCCGGTACTATCCACCTTGCACTGTTGGTTTCACGAAGCTCTTATAATTTCTTTTGGCACTGTATAGTCTCATAGTTGATACGAGAACTTCGTGAAACCATATCCTGTTGCAGCTCTGCTTCCAGCTAGACTAATCCACCTATATTAGCATACTTTTACGCGGCTCCAGAGGATATAAACCTACACATGATATGATGCTGCTGATTGAAATTGAATCATGATTCCTGGAGTAGTAACGGAGAAGAACACGATTAGCAGCTCCAATGAATCCCACTAATATATTATATTGAAAAGGGTAGGTTGCAAATTGGAGAATATAATACTTCAGATGGATAATTTCAATAAATTCATAGTGTTGACATCCAAAATGTTATTCTATCTCTTTACCCCCCTCTCTCTCTCTCTTTCTCTCTCTCTTTCTCTCTCTCTATGTATACACACACACACACACACACACACACACACACACACACACACACACCATTCACGTTATACAAATTTAACTTACACTGTATATCTTGAACAGGCCCAGAGATTACGATAAAGATACAGTATAAATAATCTATGAGTGGTAGCTTATTATGTAGGAAAGTCTCTTGAATACGGTAACAAAAGTCCGATTCATGTGATGCCATTCTATGGTAGGGAAAACATGTATATACCAGTCATTATGGCTCTATTCGACCACTCAAAATGTTAGTTTTTAGGGTAAATCACATTTCCAATATAGCTTCATGAACCTTCTTAATTAAATAGGTCACTAGAGGTGAAAAGGTCACCAATTTGGGATTCATTTGGATACATGTCATGACAATATCAGTAATAATTGCCACATTATTAAAATTATTATTATTTTATTATGGTAGTAACATACCTAAGATGCATTATTTAGTCGTCATAGAATATATAAAAGAATGAAAACGGGAATTGTAATTTTACATGATATTCGCTATTCGTCAAAGGGTAAAACAAGCCCCAATTTCTCGAAATAAACTTTTGTTTTGAAAAATCGGAGCCAGAACTCTTTCTAAATATATGTTGACGCATTAATCCTATCTCATACACATTAAGTAATAATAGCATAGCTTGTCATTTTATCTGATGATTAGATTCGCGATGGTAAAGTAGATGCATAACTGAATTATCTAGATGCTGAGTAATCAGCTTCACACATAGATATGCAGATCATCGTCTTAGATATTTGGAAAATATACTAGTATAAGCTACTTTAGTACTATCACCTGTGGAATCTGTATAATCCAAGTTACATGACTCCATATTCTGTGACACCAGGATCCAATGAAGCAAGTGAGTTCTGTGTGTGCGTGCGTTTGTGAAATCTCGCCATCTTGTATATAGTACTGACATATCTATAATTACTACATCCTCGAAACCCTGGCCATTATTCTTACTTTACATCCATAATAGCCGTCTTTCGAGGATGTAGTTACTATATCACATTGTCATTTGAATACGTAGCTGTCGTATGCAGCCGATATGTAGGTGTAATGTAGTATATAAGCATCGTATGTAGCTGTCGATCCTTTATTATTTGCGTGACAGTATGAAGTATAAGTTATTGAGCTAAAATACAATGGAAAATTGATTCATCTTGTGTGAGGTTCGAACCGTTGCATATTTATAATCTTAGATTTCTGTAATGCAAATTGTAATAAATCACAAAATAGAACGTACTTTCGGACAGAGTTAATAGATGCTAGTATATTTATAATTTGCAAGGCATTATCACATGATTTTAAATGGAATTTGTAAAAGAATTTAAGCACGAGATGGATGTTGAGTTGATGATTGAAACAGAACGAACATATATACATTTATTAGCAATTCTATTGATCCAATTCTAGCAGAAATATGGATAATTTTTATCCTCAACAATTGGCGTAAACGTTTTCCATGCCATAGAGGAAGTATATAATATTTCTTTCCATATTTGCAGCAGGGATATGATTTTCAATTGGAGGAATAGCTGAACACTTGAATATGGATCAAACACTAATTGGACTTGAAGGTGTTGATTTCAATTGTGCAATGTGCCGCAGAGCTAATATTTGTCCTTCTTCGGCTAAAATATCCAACGAGAATGCAAGAGGATTGCGATCGGTAAACATCGGGATTTCCGGTTTATTCCGGGCGGTCTCGAATCTGAGTCGAGTGAGAGGATTGAGGAGGGTTTCCTGATAACGCTTACCAGAAACTCATCAATTTATGTATCATTATAATGCAGTCATAATCATATTTGAAACCAACTATAGTTATACATTAAGCGAGGATGATTATGAACACCAAATTCCACGCAGTCAAACATATCATTTTAACATTCCAATGTAATTTACAAAAGATAAATTATTGTAAAATTTCGATTGTTTCGAAAATTCGTCTTTCCCCCGATCAATTACAAGTAATTGCTATAATATACTCATTTATTTATTTTAGAACTAGGTTTGTACAATACTAATGGTGTTATGGAAAACCAGTCATATGGATTGCATTCATATCTTGATTTGGCTTAATACGTTCTACACACTCAATAACCATTCGAATTGTAAGTAGGTAGGTATCACGTGACAAATATCCATATTATAAGGATGTATTAATGTGTATATTCCGAATGCATGCCCTCCTACGGTTCCGTCATCCAACAGTGACGATAACTGGAGATGACCTTCAACCCTACGTTGAATTTAGGTTAATTGGCATACCTCTGTTCTTCTACTCAGATATCGATTACTTCCAATACAGTCTGATGAGGACGAATGTGAAGTAAATTATGATCAATCGATTGATCAATGTTCAAGGAAATAGAATTGTATTACGAAAAACGTCAAAAGGTTCTGATTAGCAAGAACATACGACCTATTTGTTCTTGGCCTAGACAATGATTCAACATGAGAAAATTAATGTTGTCGTTACTTTAAAAGCATACCACCACATATATTTATGCTGGTTTTGGAAACAACTGCAACCCCCGATATAGAACTTTGCTTGAATCGCCAGTATAAACTTCCGGTAACAACCTGAAAATGGTCGTATTTTTTTTGGCTTCAATTTAATGCAATAAGGGGTAAGTGGTACGACTAAGCGTAAAAGGGAAACACCTACATTTCCTTTGTTTCGTTTTCATTTAGTGACTCGATGAACATATTTGTATTTATCGTCGCGAGACAAAACTACATAAAATATGAAGATATTGAAAACAAGTGGAACACGCGGAATAAACAAATCAATCAAATCTACATATTTTCAGGTAAAAATACGTTTGACCATGAAAAATGTGAATGTTGTCTAATGCAATTATTATTTCTATGTTAAATGGGTAACCTATTGATGTTAATCGTAAAATATGTGTGGTAAGTTCTGACTAATGTAAAGCAATTTCCTGGAAAGATACTACATTGTTTTATCTTATCAACTTCTCTTCGTTTTAATCTCGGAATTTAATAATTGCTGAGCCTGTCATTCTATCTGACAAGAACGAATATCAGGGCTAATGGAAATCACTTCGAACCACATCAACTGCGGTACTACCATAATGAGACACATCGAACAGTTACTAAAGTCAACAATGCCTTTCTCAAAATCTCCTAGAAGACTTCTACAATCAGACAAATCACGATACACGACACCAGCGCATGGAAGGTCATATTCATTAAGCGGCGATAGAATTCATCGGGGTCAAACGGAGCACAGTACCACCGTGTACCACCCACAGGGGTGAAAGCACATACGTGTGATTATACACGGCTTGACTACTACATAACTTCGTTGATGGTTCTTCGGTTCTTACACTAACCACGATTTACTATCGGAAAATGAAATTAAGGATATTATTATGAGTATTCCTACCAATACAGCTACAGGCCCGGAAAATATTAGTCATACATCATTAAAGAATATTTGTCTATCGGTTGTAAAACCTTTATATATCTTATTCAACATGTCTTTAACATAATCAGTTGATCCTATTATAAAAAGAGATAAAACATTAACTTCAAATTATAGACCTTTCTATTTCGATACTTACTTCTAAAACACACTCGAATAGTCCCGCAATTCCCCCAGTTATAGCCATCTATTCAAACTTACGTTTCCCTGCATTGTATGCAGGATTTTGACTTGCAAGATTTCGTATTATGGTGCAATCGCCCGAACGCAGATTGCATTGTTAGTAGACGGCGCGTTAAGCCAGTACAAGCCCTCAACAGTGTACCACGTGGTGCCCCGTCACGCGCTGCACGGGCGTAATGCATCATCCTCTTTCTCGCATGGCTACTACTGCGGAATAGAAAACCTATATACAGATAAGCTATCAGCTCTGTAAACTTCGGGGAGGTTGGCCATCAGGTTGGCCACCCCTTCTGTATCTCGCATCGGGCCTGTTCGAAACAGTCCTCATGCGAGATATGCGCATCATGGACGACACGCTAGTGTCTTGCCAGAGGAAGGCTCTTGGGAGGCGAACTATGCGTTCTCTTCGCCGAGAGTCTATCTCGTCCAGCGGAGAAGGTGGCGCGATTCAGATCACCCACCATACTCCTCAGGGTGTGGAGAAGGCCCATGTGCTCGGCGTAGCTCCTCTTCCCGGCCCCCATATCTTTGAAATAGAGGGACAGGGGTCAAAATGGGGGGGTTGATGACCCCTCCCCCCAGGTTCCCTCGCTCCGGGGGGTGTTTCCCCTAAGGTTTCTTCCCGCAAGACTAAGTCAAGGAAAAAATCCTTAGGTAAAGCACTTTAGGGAGTGGTAACGACGGGCATGCCTACCATACTCCCCCCCCCCCCTGGGGATTCTGGGGGGTAGAGCTGGTACACCGACAGGCCGTGGAAGCAGCGTCGGACCGTTGCGGACCTAGTTACACTGCGAGACGGCCACCTTCCGTAGCTTCCCAAACCAGCTGTAGGGCATTTCGGAGCCTGTGGATCTCAATCTACAGCCTCCGGACATTCCACACCCACATCCACCTTCCCATGTGAATTTCACATGGAAGGCCGCAGCTGACACAGAGGGGTTGGTTCGCCAGCTGGTGGAATACGCCTTGCAGCTGAGGCTAAAATCCCTCTCTGACGCTCTTGCAGAGAGGGAGCCAGCTCTGGCATTAGCCTCTCG
>JAUTBT010002355.1:0-28345 GCA_032361225.1 Lepetodrilus schrolli
GCGGTATTTTTTATATATATATATATATATATATATATATATATATATATATATATATATATATATATATTTGCCACTACAAACGGGCTTGTACTGCTAGTCATTCCACTGCTATATGCATGCCGGTTACTGATACCAATGTGGCTGTGGTGCTTATCATTTCACATCAATACATGTCTTATGTTGAAGCAAATGAAGGTAGTGAAATTGAGCGATTTGATGTTATATTTGGTTGAGGCACAGATACTCTGCAGGTGAATATTAACATTTATGCCACAGGCTGCATGCTGTAGGTTAGTATAGACTATTATATTGGTTAAGGTTTCTACTTCAACTGACAATGAGTGCTCAAAGGAAGACATACATATCGATCATATATTGCTGTTGTTTTCACTCCAATATGTGTACCTACTTGTTTGCGATGATTGTAAAGGGGGTCCCATGAATAAAATGATACCACTCTTGGGGGTTCTGGGAGGGGTGTGTGTGCACGGTAGACCCTCCCAGCCCATGGACTATATGCATCAGGGAGTCCTGTACAGGGGAATGTAAGCCTATTACAGATTGATATATACGTTTCCCATCAGTAGACGCTCAAAGTACCCTATTGTACATGATAAATGATAAGGACTTAAAAACCTGTGGGATGCCCCCTCATGTGGATATGACTGGTCTAGACTGGACGCCGTCCCATGAAAGTACGAGACAGAAGTGACGTCACAATGTGGATCATGCGCGAAATATATGACGTCAAATACGTAAACAAATATCAGACGTGATTGCTGATATTCATGACTAAAGGGGAGGCCGAGGACGCTAAAATCGGTAACATTACGGTCCAAAATTCTTACGTTTAACGTTATATCCATCGGGCTATGTCAACTTGGCATGACCGCCGTAAATATTTTAAAGTCTACATTATGTTAGACATATTACTAGGCCTACTAGACTCCATGTTGAAATAAAAATTAAATGTTTCGAGATCTGCTTGCAGATGGTGACTGATATCCACAGCAACAAAGCAAAAATTATATTAATCACAGACGCATTTATTAATATCGTATCATGGTCGGTCAGTTTAAAGAGTTAGCTTGAATCTTAAAGGCCTATTGTAATGCCGATTTATCTGCGAAACGTGTTTTAGCCAATGACGTCAACATGATTAACCCTCTCCCTGCTGGATTAGGCACAGGTGATGCTCTTTAAGGCATCTCCGGTTGCCTGCAGCATGGAGAGGGTTAATGGTATACTAGTAACACGTACAACGGTCCTAACGTTTTCTTGCAAGAACTTGAAGGCACATGCTAGCTCAAGATTCCTCTATTCTTCCTTGCTGACCCATCCTGTACCAACAGCTCGTAGAATTCAGTACAGTCATTCAACTGTGGAATGAATACAATGAATGGATCACCCTGTGAGGCAGCACTAGGCAGAAGATGGTGCTTACAATAACAGCCTTTTTTTTTTATACAGTCAAGAGATACCCATATATAAAAAGTATCTTGCATGTCAGCAGACAAGGCTAGAGGAATCTCGAACTAAGCCTATGCATAGATTATAGCTGACTATAATCTATGGCCTATGCATGCGTGGTCTCTTAATATTTATTCTCTTCCGTTTGCCATCCAAGTTGGCATAATTATTGATAAAATAGCGTATATTTAAGGAAAGATTCAATAGGCGAGGATTCTGATACGGCATTTCTATAAGGTAAGATTCCATAGGTAGCCCATGGAAGCGTATCAATGCTATATATACACACTGTAGATCTACACACGCTGTATCCAAATCCGTACTTATGGAACCGTGCCTTAATATGGTCTACATAGTTAATTGCATGTATGTAGACCCATATTTAACTCCAATACAACTTAATGTTTGAATGAATAGCTTCTTAAAATACGAGGGGGCGTATTCTCGAAACGTTCTTACGATTTTTGTGTATAACATTTTAATAGTCTTACAAAACGAATCTAAGATTGTCGTACGATCCTAAGAACGTTGAATATCCACCGGTAATACTATTTATCATTTTAACTGTGTCATACGAATTGATTAGGTAGGCTTTATTGTTATATTGAAAACTGCGCTCTGCTTTTAGTGAATTTGTTTAATGTTCATACATTACCAGGGCTCAATTTAGCGACTAATTTGGGAGCCATGGCGACCTAATTTTGCATTTGGCGACCAGCATTTCACTTATTTTAAGTGTTTCTGGATCTTCAGGAGCCAAATGGCCCCTTGGAAAATTTTGTAACTTTGAGGGCTGATTACACACTTTTATTATTTATTTATTTATTATACACATTTACAATGCACAAACGTAGGCCTATTTAGTCGAACTATACAACACAGTAGCCTATATGAAACGTCGTGTATGTAAACTGCAGAATGTTCCCTCTTCGTATTTAGATCTATGCCAACAGCGGATCCAGTTGGGGTCTTAGTGAAGACTCACCCACCCATATGACGCCAGAAAATCTTATTTTCATTATACGTATATTTCAAAATTTCCTCATGCTAAAACTTGGGTGTTTCAAATCTGTCAATATATTTACCATTGCCAGGAAATCCCATTTTATAATATCCACATTTCGAAATTTCGGGGAGCATAACCCCAGACCACACTAGATAACATTGCTGTTATGCCTCCACGGTAGACCCTCCCAGCCATGGACTATAGCCTATAGCTAGCTATAGGTTTAATAGCTTAGATGTAGGTCTAGATGCGAAATGTGCATGTACAATCGTCTTCGAAATAGGCCTACAAGGTTGGTGAGAGCTAAATAGCCAGACTACCGTTGCATATTGAAGGCTAGTTATACAATGTCAATAGTTCCCACGGTTCCTGCGTCTTTCCTGTGTTGGGCGTGTTGGATGTGTTGGGAATACGTAGCAACGTAGCGTTAGGAAATAAATTCTGATTTATGACTGCTCCTGTACACTCCAAGTCAAGAGGTCGACCACAGCCAGACCACTCCAGAGGCTACCTATAAGTCCCCTGCCACATAGCAAGTAGAATTTCACAGCGTGTTGCAAGTCTTGTAGTCCGCAGACGATCACCTCTCATCCATTCCTGGTCCAGGCACAGGCTACAATCGACGATAATTGAATTTTCTCTTTATTGATCGTTTCCCGCCGTTTTCTTGAGGTCGTCTGCTCGCCCGGAGTCGCTGCTACATCTGCCGTGTGACGACAACCGCCCTGCAGTGCCGCAGCTGATCTGAGTTCCTTTCAGGACGGTTCCATTCATCAACACCTCCGGGCGAACATTTGGTTACATTCCGTTCGTGAAAATGTCGGTAAGTGTCGCGTGACTGGACTCTATCTTATATATACTTAAATGTATACATGTACCTCAGCAGGTGCATCGACCCTCCACGGAAGCTTCACGCGTCGTGTTGAGGCTGTCTATCAAATTAATATTTAATTACGCTAATCTGATAATCATCTTGTTTGATATAGCTTGCTGTAGCTGGAGCTATCTATGTATTCTTTAATAGATTGTATGACGGTCAACAATAAATAGGGGTAATATTATATCGTATTTAGAGTCAAAACAAGTCAATAGTTTCATGTCCGCAGTTTTATTAACGATTCATGTTATACTGAAAGATAAGGACACAATAGTTTGTTATTGATGTCACGTGCACGTACATGTAGGTATACCTCGAAGGCAGTTCTGAAATTGAATTAACGAACGTAGTTGTAAAATTGTAAAATTGACATTATGATGAGAATTAAGCAGAGCTAATATAACTCTTCCCTAGCATGTCATTGTCTAATAACATTTCCGTTTTTACTACCCTAGTACGATGAAATAGCCACCTTACCCAAAGTAAGTAGACCTACAGGCTTTTGGTCGGTATATACCTGATCCCTCTACTGCAAATATCTGTGAATTCTTCTATCAACTATAAGTTACTATTGATGATAACACGAGTCTTTACTGTACTGATGCACGAATCGTCTCTTTCTCTCTCGTTCTCGCTCTCTAGATAGTGTCTTTAGTACTTTTGAAAGTTAGTTTTAGCTTCCTCTGATGGCTCTACCCGATGCCAAGCAATTAACTAACATGTTTCATATGCCACCTTTAGTGGCTAGTCAAGACACGATCAAACAAGATAAGCTTATTCTCAAAAAAAGCAAATAGAGTGACATAGAGAACATACAATAAATATAATATATAATACAATTATTTATAAAAATTTTAGAACATATTTCAATAAATAACGGTATAAGGACTATTGAAATAGTATTGGTCCATATTTTACAAAATTGCAATTTTCTTTAATAGAGGTGTATAGTTAGAGTTCATAATACATATACATTTATGCATAGTAGGATTATTACAATAGTATTTAGGCAAGAATGATTTTCTAAGTTGTGATAAGTAGAAAATGGTATTCATCACATAATACTGCTTCGTTATAGAGGGTACATAGTCTTAAATCACTGGGATGTTTTGCCAGCGGCCCGTTTCTATAGGTAGTCTGTGGTTGGAAGTTCTTAATCTTGTTGACCAGATACGGGTACAGTAGGGTAGGTTTAAGAAGTAAGATTCTAGTAATAACAATGGTTTATACATAATATATTAATTACCTTTTGATGAATTAACTGCACAGTTGTACCAATACTGTTTATCCTGACCAATTAGCTTGGACTTGACCTCCATTGCTAAATAATTAACATTGCTAGGGTTTTGAGATAACCATACATAGTTAAACCCAGTTTCCCAACTTTCCTGTAGTATTTCCTTTACCCTTTGTAGTAGCTTACATTTGCAGTTAGCATTATTGCTTTGGAGAATAAACGTAACTTTGTAAGTTATACTAACCAATTTTGAATCATTTGATAATACCTTCCCAAAAAACTTAATTTGTCTAACTTGAACTAATATGCTAATGTGGTAACAACCTAATTCGCCATACACCATATAATCAGGGGTTATTTGTTTAATATTTAGTATGTATTTATAAAATTTGAGATGTACCTGTTTCAAGATTTTGATATTTTCATAACCCCACACCTCTGATCTGTATAGTAATATTGGTTGAATTAGATTGTCAAACAATTTCAATGTACAATCAATTGGAATTTCTAGTTTCCTATTGATTGTAAATACATTTTGGAGCCTTGAATTACTATACGTTTAATAGCTTTACAGAACCGACTATTGCCTGAAAATAACATACCAAGATATAGATATTCAATTACGGTATCTAGATTTACATTTCCTATGGTAAACACAAAACTTTTAATAACATAGCCTCTAGAAAATATAAATACTTCAGTTTTATTCAAATATATTTGTAATTTCCATAATGTACAATATTCTTCGAATTTATTTAATGCATATTGTAAACCCTCTGGCATTTCCGCCATTAACACAGTATCATCTGCATATAACAATATCATAAGTGTGATGAGTATACCCATTTCCTTTTCTACACAGTTACTATATTTGAGCCAGTTACATTGTTATCTGAAAGGTAGGTTACAACATCATTAATATACATGGCAAATAGAAAAGGGGATAGATTTTCGCCTTGTCTAACTCATATTTTACATGAAAACGTCGCGTACGTATGGGTGAAATATTCACGCTGCGACGAAAAACAATGCAATCAAAAACATGGAAACGATGAACTTACGATGAACTTACTTCATCGTTTGTCACACAATCTCAGCGCTTCGGTGCCCTATGTTAGCGTTAAATTGTAAGGTGTATTAGTTTTTACACACCAATCTGAAAATACTACAAACACTCAATATCAACAGCATACATTCTTCTAAGACAATTAAGGAAAACAAAAACAGACCATGACAACGTCTTCTCCATGTTACACTGTTCTGTAACATGCGTAGCCTATCTTATAAATTAAGGAATTTTAACTGATAGATCAACTAAGAGTAATCTTATGGTAGTGCCCACAATAATAAAACATGTCATTTAGCACAAATAAACTAAATGTCAATGAGGCAAAACGCACACGGTGGGCGTCTTGCCCCATAGAGCACATAAGGCTTCTTGCCCCAAACAATCACGTCAGATACTAGTAGTTGCCTTATGTTAGAAAGTAGTTTATTGCGGAATTCAATCTTAGCATTGTACATTGACGCATTAAGGGTTGCTGTATAAACAATACTTCTATTTCAAAACTGTACATACATTTGGCGAGTACGTTGATCTGGGGGTAAAATTGCTAAAACATCGACTAAAATATATATATATTGACATAACGAACTCAATATTGTTGTTATATGTCTGTGCTTTCATGCGGCATGTTTTTAGCCTTAGATGTTTATGTGAAACCATGAAAGAAATCAAAATATCTGCTAAGTTTCACAATTTTGGGAAAGGACGTCTTGGCCCGACCGGGCGTCTTGCCCCACCCTACTCAACCAGATTAGAAAATAACCCACTCGATAAGAAAAATACATACGGAAAATATGTCTGGAGTGTAATTAATTTTCACAGTTCCGAGCTTCAGCGAGGGACATATATTTTCCGTAATCACTCGTATCGAGTGGATTATTCTAATTATTCAACATAATCAATTAAGCCAGTGTCTACCTACGACGTCACAATCGTCGAATATCACTTTTGACAAAATCAACACTGTTGATTATCGAAAAGTTAATCCACAGTAGAAATCCACCACGTATGTATAGTATCCTGTGTGCTCGACACAATATCTCACCTCACCTCCAACTAATTTTATTTCAAGTTAGTATCACCTTTAGCTTATATATATTATAAATGCATCCCTTCTCTACCTGCTTCATATCAATATCACTGATAGAATCGTCATCCGTTTTTGGAGGAGGCAAACTTGGACCGAAACGAAATGACTCACGTGACACACCAGCTAATTATTGTGTTCAATCAAGATTCTGTGCCGACCTATGTGTAATTCTATCCACATCACTTCATCAGTTGGTTGTACCCGTGTATACACTACAAGCCGTGGTCTCTGTGAACTCGGTAGATATCAATCAGGTAAAAACAATACTGGCTCATACAACTTGCCCGAGTGCGAACAGATGGCTGTGTGGATAGTACAGCCAGGTATTATATCAATATCAAATGAAAGATCAATAACTCCCAATACCTCTATTGGTTTGCCCCAAGTTAGTTCTTGTATTGCTAATCGTTTGGGCCAAGCGCAGTATGCCAGCCTCGTAAACTACTGTAAATCAGGAAAGTAATGCGTCACTAATTTAATGCGACCTCAAGATTTTAGACATAAATGCGACAACAATTAAATGCGATCGACCAGGCCTCTATTCATGTTTCATGCAACAACCTTATAAATATGATCAATTTCACGCTACGGACGTGTGCATGAAACAGGGTACACATTATTCGATTTAGTCTTAAAATACAGAATGTATTTAATGCGTAGGAATTAAATGCGGCTAAAAGCCAGTCACATTTTTTCGCATTAATATCCTACTCGCATTAATTTCCTGATTTACAGTATGTATGTATGTTTTTTATACTGTAGTCTTAATTACGTTATCGTTTCCTTCGATCAGTGTAAACAATATAGACCGACGTACTGTTTCATCCGTATGTCGAAAAGAAAATAGGTAACATCACCCGTCAAAATGTCGCCATTAGGCCTATAGATCGTATACTACATCATATTATTTCAAGTAATTCAATCTATTCATCATGTCCATCAATGCTTTCATATTTTAAAGAATACTTTGTCCAGTCGAAGAAATCGGAAGTTTGACCGGCACAGGATACACTTCCCGTAGCGTTTCGCGTCGGGAAGTGTAATTTACTGCTATGCATACCGCAATTTACAAATAGATGTTTACCACGTAATATATTTACTGTATTACAGTTATTATGGAAGCGGTATCAAATTTGAAATAATTGGCGCTCGCAGATGGATACCATGGCATTCCGTTTACTGTAAATCAATAAAAAGGTTTTTGACGGTATTAAAGTGATACTGCACGATGCTTATTCCAAGTAAAGTGAGCGAGCTTTGCATTTATAACTCAAAATTAGTCATATATACGACCATATATATCTGTTTCTATATCCCTTTAAGATAATCACTCTGGTAGAAATTACTGAGCGACCAAGTGCTTTGAACTCTGAAATTCCGCCTACTGCCAGACTGAAGTAACGTGGAGAAACTGTGAATAGTTCTGCCGACAAGTATCGCCATTGTGTTCGTATTGATTAGTGGAACATGGACACATTCAATTGCTGACTGTGGGAAGACATGAAGATGGAATAAAAGCGTGATAAACACGTTCATAAGCTTCGCCGTCGTCCCTCGGCCCTGACCAGAATAGATGTTCTCGTGCCTCTACCCATACGCATTGATTCGTACGTCAATCGTGTATGGACAGATTGCGAACATCGCTAATTAGCGGAATGTCATTCTTTGAACTAATGTCTACAATAGCTAAAAGCAGTCGTTTCTTTTATTAGGCTTTTGGCAAACATAGGGAAAAGTGAGAATGTTTTCTGAAGCTTCAAAACAATATGTTCGTCATCCGTCTTACCTGCATGAGTATTAGGTGGCGGTGTGATTTTCTCTCGTATCATCTGATATCATCATATTTCCAACTGTTTAGTTTATTCAAGTAATCCAGAAAATTGTAATCACTATGTGTGATTCATGAGAATTAACTTCTATTCCGTTCTGAAGCAATCCAATGCTTCGTCCAAAGGGAACTATAATATTTCTAGGGCTCAAGTTTGTATGACGTTATCATATAATTGGAAATAAAGAGCTTCATTTATTACATCTTGGTTTTGGATTTAAGGTCATCTACTATAACACACATTTCATATTAATAGTGGTGGTACGTTTGATAAATAATGATGATATTTATCGGTTACCATGATCATATTAACAGTTATGTATTATATGTCAATAACAACCCCCCATTCCCTCCCTCCCCACCCCCTCCCCGATGTTGTTCATCTGTCTTGCTATTGTTTACTATTGCTCTGTTGATCACTTCCTTTGAAATTCCTTTCTATGGGATTGGCACGGTGCACCAGACCCAGAAGCAGCCGTAGCAGGTGCTTGTTAACATTCTGTAGTCAGTCTGTCTGCTGGAGGCAACCTAGCGTGCCCTACAGCCGTCATTTGTTTAGTCCATCATATTGACACACGTGATGCTCTATGCAGGAGAGTGTGATCAACATCTGTGCCCTCTGAATGAAGATCACGGTCATACCATGTTATAAGCACACACACTGAACATTTTGTAACTTGTAAAGGCTCGTCTGTACAAAAAGTCTTATTTGTCAGTCAATTTTGTCAAATAATTGATAGTGTAGTCGAGCCTTATTTAAGAAATACCCATTATTTAGATTCAACCTGGTTAAAAGTTGTTTACTGGGTGTTTTTTTTGCGTTATGTGCAATTAATACTTAGAAAAATAATAGTATCGTATGGTGTCATAGTGTATTTGTAACAACGAGCGATGAGTTCTACATGCCCACTTACTGTTGTCGACTGAAACCGAAGGCTTTGGTGTCTAGCTACAAGTCGTGGCCAACGTTTTCAATATTTTGGCACTAAGAACGTTCTACATGTTCAGAGGAATTACCATTTATTACATATTGAATTACCATTTTTGGCTTCATTTGGCATATCGCTTTAATGTTACGAATGTTTCTAATGACAACTTTCTAATACATCCTGTCTATGTTGGGAGTCAATAACATAACATGTTCGGGTATCTCCGTGATGGTCAGTATATTGTGTGCAGCTCAGTACGTGTTCATTGATCATGTATACATACACGTACGTCCTGTCTTTGTAAGGTCTCCAATGTATTAGTTATGCGTCATGTTTGTGTAAAGTCTATTTTTAAAATGATGTTAGAATTATGTTATATGTGTCATGTGTGTAGCGAATCTATCCACTGATTATTGCTAATGAAATATCTGTTTCTATATCCCTTTAAGATAATCACTCCGATAGAAATTACTGAGCGACCATGTGCTTTGCACTCTGAAATTCCGCCTACTGCCAGACTGAAGTAAACGCTCCGTAACGTAATGATGTTTCAATTATGTTATATGTGTCATGTGTGTAGCGAATCTATCCACTGATTATTGCTAATGATTTATGTATGTGTGAAGAATCTGCAATGTATTACTAATACGTCATGTCCGTATGTTGCATATCTCCCCAATGATGTTTCACTGGTTGCTTCCTGTTTTACGAAAGTATCAATGTCTGTGTGTTTAAAATGAATGTTTCCAATGATTTATTATTTTATCTCTTTCATTTATCTTTCACTAATACTGTGTCATGTTTTGTGTGTAAAAATTCTCTCCATTTGATTTTCAAAAATTACTAATGTGTCCGATTTTGTAGTGGCTCATGTGTGTATACGTAAAGAATATTTGCATTGGTGATTTTTCTAATGTTTCATATCGGCAGGAAGCTAGTCTCACCAGTTATATGTTTTTGATTTCATATTCACAGGAGAGCGAAGTCCTGAAGAAATACTCAGAGTCTCAGATTAGAGGTATGATGAATTTAATTGTATTCTGTAGACCGTATAGCATATATGTGCATTGACGAGACTATTTCCATGATGGAGGGAGACGGGGATGCAGTATCAATGCCAAGTCCACAACCTAGGTTTTGTGGTGCGTTATAGTACAACCTTGAATTACTATTACCACTTTGTGTACGTTGCATCACTTTCAACATCACAAAAAACGTTTGTTTAGGGCATGCGGTATACTGCTTCCAATGGAACGTCCCATTTGTCTTGGTTTGGCCAATGCACAAGCCGTTAAAGAAAGAGTACATATATTTCTATCACGAAATGTGTTCTGCATTTATTCGGGAAAATAATGAGTTATACGTTTTCGATTTAGCTATAGTCCGTATGCAACGGAATGCTGTTCATTCTTGAAGGTACAGGACATTGTATGCTTTTCTAATAAACATGATCAAATTGTGTACAGCTGATAATCAATAGGAACGAAGATATGTTGAAGTAGCTACATCAACCAAGTGCAGACGGCTGTAGTTATATTGGTGCAGGTTCACAAGTATATGAGCTGTTGTATATATGGCGATGTTGTAAGACTGTGTTATCGATGGCATTTCCCTATATATGCGCAATAGCTAGGAGTCTATAGGAGCTAGCTTTCCTTATTACCAGACAGTATGGAGGTGACGAAAAGTAGTGGCATTGCAATCTCGAGGCAGAAATACACAACGTCATATTGCTTAAGGACCTCGAGTCGCCTCGTTATTCCAGGTCGACCTCTCACTCCTTCGCATTCAGTTTCCTTGAGAGAAGCATATCTATATCGTTGGCACTTAACCACTGACAGTAACGACCTAGCAAACAACTGGTGTAGCTCTCCACGGAGGATTCTTGAAACCGGAAATATAACTCGATCACGTCGCCCACTGCCATTACGCGATTGTCTAAGATGAGATTGTGGTTAGTGTAGACTTGTGGTTACGTGATAGTGCCATGTAGACCAGCATCCGCAATTCATATCTTTCCATACAATTAGCGGAACATACCAGCACCGTGATCTTCATGCCAAGTAACCGTTCAATCGTTAATGTTCACCCGTTCTCACCTGAATAGACGCCATTTTAGAACGTTAACAGTTTTGAAGGTTCCATTAACTTGTAAGAACCATTGTCGCGAATAGTCTGGTAAACAACAGTGAAATACATTGGCCAACGGATTTCTGAATCTCCAGTGAATTTTAATTAGTAGAATGCACTCAGAGTGAAAGTTTGACCCTTGACTAGAATTCATGCAGTATCTGTGAAGTGACCGCACTGACGCCAATACAATCAGTCTAGACGCCTAACCCGGGGACAGTAAGGCAGACTGTTCGTTGTCACTGCTTCAATGTCGGGAGTATAAACATCTGTGTTTTATCCAGAGTTACGCGAGGCCTTCCGGATGTTTGACAGGGATGGCGACGGCTCCATCTCCACGGACGAGCTGGGAATCGCCATGAAAAACCTGGGACAGTTTCCCTCCTCAGATGAGCTCAAAACGATGATCGCAGATATTGACATCGACGGTAAGCAACGAGTCTGTAATGTATTGTGTCAGGTAGTTGTACTAAGTTGTGTAATCGACCATGCAGGAGAAGTGAATGTGGTGGGGGGAGTGATGGTCGAGTGGATCCAGGGGTGGAGTGTACGTAGGTACGTTGAGGGATAAGGCCGTTTCGTACAGGAGGGCACTGGAAGGTGTACTAGAATTACCATGGGGCCATTTCCCTTTTGTATCTAGAATGTAGATTATCGACTCAAATTAGTGTAAATATAGTTCTTAGTTAATCATTGCAATAGTTTTGATTATCATTTCATCTGAACATAATGATCAAAGATTAATATCGATCGGCATCAATAGAAAACAGGCAAGCGTTAAACATTATTGATTTTGATACACAGCTGCTTCAGTTAATCTTTTCAAAGAGGTATTACGGTGCTGTGCTTTGTAGATATGTCATCAGGTTAACCTTGCTGCATGTCAGTCAACTTGGTGTGCAGGTGACGGCACGTTCACGTTCGAGGAGTTCGTGCAGGTGATGGCGAACATGGGAGGAATCAGCAGCGAGCAGACTGAGAAGGACGAGGAGCAGGAGCTCAGACAGGCCTTCACGGTAAGGACCGTACTTCCAGGCCTGTGTCTCGTGAAGGGGTGGTCCCGCTAGTTATCTCGGTCAAGTCCTGCCTGGCCTACGTCTCGTGAAGGGGTCGTACTGTAGTCCGTCCTGCTAGTAATCTTTAGTCGTCCTCCGTGCTGGACTAACTATGGCCGTGTAGCTATAGTCTACTAGGGCATCTCTCAATAGAGACCGTAGTTCAACTTGGCCACTTCAACTTCCGCCACCTCCTCCATGCTGAAGTAACCTCTGGCTCCGGTTGCATTCAGTATGAATAGCATTAAGACGTGGTACTTGCTGATAGTTTACACGTGTTGATGAGTCGTCCAGTCAGAGATAAGGCACCTTTTATTCGGGGCCCTTCTGTACGAAACGGCGTAACTTGAAGGTAACATGATCTACCAGTTAGCCGTTTCGTACAGGAGGGCCCTGGAAGGTGTACGTTTCTTCAGTTGTACTGTAGTCTGGATGTAAACCAGGTGTTTATGTAGCAGGAAATGAAGTCTTGACTAATGCGGACTAACGATAAGCCTTTTTGTTGTATTTATTAATTTTCTTTATATTAATGGATTGTTTTTTTAATGTATTGTGTGTGTGTGCGCGCGCGTGCGTGCGTGTGTGTGTGCGTGCGTGTGTGTGTAGGTCGTGGTGGTTGTGTACATATACTGTACATGATAAGTGTTGTCCATTGCAGGTATTTGACAAGTCTAGGTGTGGGTACATCACGGCCTCGGACCTCAGGGCGGTGCTACAGTGTATGGGGGAGGATCTGACAGAGGAGGAAAGTAAGTAACTACAGCAGATACATGCAGGAATACCAGTACTTCCTGACGACTCCAGCCATACCGGCATGGCTATTTCCATTACGGACTCTGTTCAATAGTGATAGTTTGGTATATGGAGTATAGCGTCCAACTATATCATCTTCATCAGCATCTATACGTTTTTATTTATTGCTACACAGGGCTCAATTTAGCGAGTAATTTTGGAGCAATGGCGACCTAATTTTGCATTTGGCGACCAGTATTTCACTTATTTTAAGTGTTTCTGGAACTGCAGGAGCCAAATGACTCCTTCGAAAATGTTGTAACTTTGAGGTCTGTTATACACAAATGCATGTTTATGTAATTGAAGAAAATATGAAAATATTAAAAACCAGTGGGACATGCGGAAAATACAGCTTGTTGCCCGCACAAATCAAATGTAGCCTACATTCTTTCAGGTAAAATACGTTTGACCATGAAATGTGTCAACATATCGTGATTGTATGCCTTTAAATAATGGAGTTTACAGTAGAGGTGGACTCACACGTGTCGATAAGTTGTAACAATGTGTCGAATCGTACCGTGTGAGCAACGACCGAGATCGCATGACTAGAAGTTCTACTCGTACGACCAATCGAACTAGACTTCTCGTACAACCGATCGACCCGTGTGAACCTTTTCGTAAAACGCAGATATGATATCCACAATATTCCTACATTATTTCAAAATTATATCTCTAAATATTTCCACAGGATATCAGTCTGTACATCTGTTATTGTAAGGTAATGACAAACCAGATATGTGGTTAACAATAAAGTATTCGAATTAACGTGGTTCTGTAGTAGTTTCACACTCCATCTGCCCAATGTGAAGTGTTACTGTTTGTGTAACTCGATTGTCCCCACCTCGCCACCCATAGCTGATCCCTGCTAAATGTCTTTAGAAATTCAATTAGAAATTTTGACTCCCAGCAAAAGACAAAATGTGTCCGCAATGGAAGCATTCACTATGTACTGCGTAGCACTGCTTTTCTGTAAAGTGGATGCTGAATCTCGTTTCAGTTGATGACATGATTGCAGAGGTTGACATTAATGGGGATGGGCGGATAGACTTTGAAGGTAAGTGTTGATGACACACGGACAGACTGTATATTAAATGTAAGTACTGGTGACGGAAGAACGGAAATAATAGTTGATGAATGAATGTCATCCTTACAGACATTAGAGTATTTTCGTTAGAATTGTTGCTTGTTGGTGTAGACTTGTTTTAGGTAATTTCTATGTATTTTTGATTACAGAGTTCATAGCGTGTATGAAGGAAGAAGGCAAGAGCGAAGGAACCTAAATTCGACAGTCACTCATCTTGCCCACATTACATCGTCATATACAACTTTGGTTTAGAAAGCATTTAAATTTTCATTTTCTTTAAATATCGTTTAATCTATATTGGAGCGCATTACTCTTGTGTTTACTATGTCGCTGTATATTTCCGTTGTTCGTATGACTACCAAGAGTGTGTCATACAAGCTAAAGTTGTATTCAGTAGAACAAACGGAGGCTGTGTATGGAAAGAAAAATACCATTTGTGCATGTCTGTACAAACATTTCCATTCCATTAGTGTAGAATTGGCCTTTAATATTTTCTTACGGTTTTTACGTTCGCTGGAACCAACATGTTATTTCTGTTATCAAACCCAGCTCCTAAATTTACTCCTACACTTGCCAATACACACTTGTTTTGTAGCGTACACTGTAAATGTGTATATGGTCTTGATTTGCGCACACGTGATAATTTGTCCAAGCGCTTTTTTTTTTCTCTCTCCATATTTGTTAAAGTTTATATTTGGATGTCGATGGATTAACCCTCTCCCTGCTGGATTAGGCACAGCCGCTGCTCTTTAGGGCATCTCCGGTTGCCTCCAGCATGGAGAGGGTTAACCTACGTGGTATAAACACATCGTACAAATTAATCTTGCCTTGTGTTGTATTTTTCCTATAAATATACGAGATTTTTTAATAGCCAAACTGATCGGTTCCTGCAAAAATGTTCCTACTTTGGTATTGAACATATCCAGGATGGCATTGTACATACACAACACGTGACTTTCAGACTACATAACGCCCAGCACTTGTTACAGTGTCAAGTTTTAAAGTAGATTTCAAGATTCTTTCATTTATATCACGACATGTCAGTTTAGGGCAGGAGGAAACCCGCATCGTCCGTAGCGCTGAATGTTGTAGTAAACCTGCGAGCACAGGCTGGTACTGACAAGACCAAGGATGATAACTGCATTGCCACTCTACAGACATCCATCCTATCAACATCGCGTCAGAAAGGTAACTTTCGCGAACATTGATGCCGGGATTTGAACCTGGAACCTTTTGCTCCGAAGTCCAATTGTTCTACCTCTGCGCTACCACCCGCCCCCAGTGTCAAGTGACCAGTCTCATCTGTTTATGTATTAGACAAGAAACATTACTACAAGTGCACCAATGGTGCAGTAGGAAACTGACACCCCAGTGAGACTTGAGAGATTGACTAAACACAATATAATAGGTTCTAACGTATACCGAATACCCTCTGCATGTGGTCTGGGTAGAGTTTTATCGGGAGAAATTCCACAACTGGTTACCTTTATGCGTTCATATTTATTTCTCCAGCGTACTTTGTGATAACATGTCAATACGTTATTAATTCTTCAGCAATCTGGCATCCACATTGAGAATAATCCAAACACAGGTTAGTCTGTACAAGACTAGCAGTGCATCTGTCACAGTGTTCTTTAAAACGTTTTAAACACTTTCGAGCTTGTAAAATACAATGCAGTAATGGAAGCGGAATAAAGCTGTAACGTGAATTTGCGTATCTACTCCTATTCTCTGTGCTTAATCTAGTAGAGTATAAAAGCATTGGAACAGGAATAATAATAAACTTTGTATACAAGAATAATATATGTTTGTAGATCCATTGGAATCTGGTGTCTGAACAACAATAAATGCTTTCAAATGAAAACAAATATTCAATAAACTTGTCACAAAATAGAGAGCCAATAAATCATGTTGTATTTTGTATTTAATGCAAAGATAACTTGATCAAAGGAGAAACATTATTGCATTCCCGTATCATTTTTATTAATGCAAACTTTCTTCCTCATACAAGACATAAACTGTAGCTACACAATCAAAACATCCCCAATACAGCAGTGTGTGGTCCCTAAACTGATTGAGATAAACTGATAGTGTCCCTAAACTGATTGAGATAAACTGATAGTGTCCCTAAACTGATTGAGATAAATTGCATGATTGTTGTCCAGCTGTCAGTAACAAGCTAAGGCATCATCTTAAAAGAGCATCAATTTCTGGGATCCTCAAATTGAGCAAGGAATCTTTCCAACCATCTCTTGAAAAGAAATGTGTGCATGTCTGTCAAATTAACATGAAATACTTAATAATGACCTTAATAAGTCTATCCAAATCTCAAAGCATGCTTGTGAATTATAGTTAAATACATTGGTATGTGGAGAATAAAGATTGCAACATGTGAGAATATCTTAATCACAGTTGATGTCATAACATAAATCATCATCTTAGTACACATTTTACAAAAGTTGGAATGAAATACTGGAATAAATTACAAACCATTAAATATAAATAAGAGATGTCCATAACAAAATACATAAATAATAAATAAAAATAAACTACATAGAATTTATAAACAAAACAAAATCTAGTTTAAAACAGCATGTGTCTAGCCACTATTTTGTTTAGTAAAACATCAATAATAATAAATATGAATACAAAAATCACAAAGAAAAATAATACTTTTGATCACACAGTTGATGAATACATAAATGCATTCTAGACAATAAATACACCAATATTTACATGGGTCTGTAGCTCACATAGCTGGATTTGTTAGTTTTTTGTTGTTTTTTTGTCGTTTTTTTAATTGGGGTTTAAAGTCGCTTTCAAGATTCTTTCACTTATATCATGACTTGTCAGTTTAGGACAGGAGGAAACCCGCAACATCCGTAGTGCTGATTTTTACAGTAAACCTGCGAGCACTGGCTGGTACTGACAAAACCAAGGATGATAAATGCATTGCCACTCTACAGTGAGTGAATTATTGTTTTACTTCACAGCGGGAATCTTTCACCCATACGTGACGAGCCACTCTACAGACATCGCATCCTATCAATCCCTATCAATATCGCGTCAGAAATGTAACTTTCGCGAACATTGATGCCTTAGTTAGTGTATTAATAATCTTAGTCAGACAACTCCATCATACATAGAACCATATCATCCACTTATCATTGTAGCTTGACACACCGCCATCATGCTTCTTGTTCCACCATTGGAATAAGCTGACATAGTCACTCCCACATGTGCATGAAACATAACATTAAAAATACTGTTCTCATAGCAGACAGGACCATTGACAATCTACAGAGTTAGGACATGGAATGCCAAGTATTCAAATAATATGCAACATTATTACACTACCTGTTGAGTTATTACATATGTCATAACTGTTCTGACTTATCTAACTAGTGTAATACCACTTTTTCGATATATATATAGTAGTGCCACCATATATATATATATATGGTGGCACTACTATAACCATTTGTGAAGTGACGTTATGTGAACTAACAGATCATGTCCTATGTAGTCTAAAGTGATGGTAAACAAAGAATCAACTTATTTTCATATCAGCGTTGGTAGTGTAATAAATAAAATACTAAACTTGCTTCCGTCTGATACCATTTTTATGAAATTAGTGAATAGTTTTGGTATTTGACTTACTCTTGTTTATCAGATAGCAAAACATTCACTCGTTTCATAAAAATTGTATCACAGAAGCTCGTTTAGTATTCTCTATGTAGGCCAGAGAATTCAACATGGATGAAAAGGTGTTTAAACAGTAAATATGAAGAGCATATTAGTGGTCAGATGGCGATCTCAGAGGACAAGCAGGCACTTGTATAGAATGAGCTCACTTGTTTTTGAACAACGTGAGCTAAACAAAAATTGGACAGAATATGAACAATAGAATGATCTAGTCATGAGAATATTGGCCGTGAATACACGAGGCAGTACAGTGCACACAGTGAATGTCAAAGAGTGTCACGGACTGCAGAATTAGAGTATCAAGAAGTGTAGAATGTCGCAGAGTGTCAAGTATTGAATGTTGTTGTGTCAAGAACTGTAGAATACCATAATTAATAAAGAAATGCAGAACGAAATTGAATGTCAAGCGTAGAATGTCAGTTCCAAGAACTGTAGAATGTCGAGTGTCTGCGACTGTTGTGGTATAGTAGACTGTAGAATGTCATGGTGTACTAGGGACTGTAGAATGTTCTGGTAGAGTGTGGACTGTAGAATGTTGTGGTAGAGTGCAGACTGTATAATGTTGTGGTGTATCAGGGACTGTAATGTTGTGTATCAGGGACTGGGTAATGTTGTGGTGTATCAGGGACTGTGTAATGTTGTGGTAGAGTGTGGACTGTAGAATGTTGTGGTAGAGTGCAGACTGTATAATGTTGTGGTGTATAAGGGACTGTAAACTGTCAATTAATGTCAAGGACTGTACAATGTTTTCTTTTTAGAAATAAACATTCACATTTGGCAATTTGGCAACTTTAACATGGATAAGATATGTAAAGTCTTAGAATTGCCAACTCCAAAACAAAATGGATTTCACAACGCTGCAAAACAACATAATTTATAAACACAGTAATGGAAAATAAAGCATTTCTTTAGACTAATACTTGCATGTATGTAAAACAGGCATAAACAGGCCTATTTCATTGGATCGGATTGGATAATCTAGACATAATCTAGACATAATCTAGACACGCAGGACTGCAGGGACAAAGGTGAGGGTACATTGGTATGTTGAATATTGGGATAAACTCACAATGAGATGATGCTTCACTGCAGTATAGGAACACATTGACACACTGTGTAATAGTGTGACTTACATGGAGTCAACAGTTACACTCCAGCTGAAAATGATATGTTCTAATCTGAATCTTGTGAATCCATAATATACATATCACATGCATATTATCAATAGATACATACGATACATGTGATTTTCTTATCATAAATATATTCATAATTATATATAAATTATATAACATAACACATGCATATTATTATAGATATATACGATACATGTGATTTTATTATCATAAATATATTCATAGTTATATATAAATTATAAAACATAACAATATTATAAATAATCTTCTCAATAACTGATCAAATATTGGCACATACATAATTATAGATTTCAATATGGCATCATGCAGACTTTGGTCCCAAGGGTAGGCATATCAGAAGCCGTATCTAAGGATCATCTAGAACAACTTGTACACATTCTTACTAATACACTGATCATGGTGACACGGTTTCCTGGTATGCTGGCTGGACACACGATCACAAGGCTGACTCCAATCCTCCTTCTGGTACTGAGCGGAGTTTCGGCATCGGCCGGTCCGTGAACCCGAATGTGTCCGTGGACCGCGCTGTCCCCGTGTACGGTGGAAAGGATACGGAGCTGTCCGTGCTGGACCGCAGCACGGCTAAGTCTAGTGGTGGCACTTCTGTGGGATTCTTTTTCTTGAGCATGACAGGGGTCAAAGGGAGAGAGGAGTATCCGTTGGAATAATCCAGACTGCCGTCCTCCCGGAAATTGGCGTTTTCGTTGATCGTGAACATGGTGGTCGAATTAAGCGTGTCATTCTCGTCCTCTGGCTCGAAGGGTGAACCGATGACTTTAGTTTTGCGTTTAGTCTGTGCAGATTTCCTATGTGGACTGCTGGACCCGAGGCTGACTTGCGAGGAGTGTTTGTCGTAGGTCATCATGACGGCACTGTCGTACGACTCTGTGTCTGCTGGGCGACGGGCGACTTCTTCCAGCGACTCCCCCGAGTCTGACTGATAGTCGGGATCAGCTGTATTCGCTGTTCTGTAAAACTTTGGATTGTCTGGCAAATAGAAAAGGAAATACATTATTTCGGAAACACAAAACTTGTCATCCACTCTCCCATTATTAAGGATGCTGGCCCTAGTTTCACCCGAAATTTCTAGAACAAAGAAATTGCTGAATTGTTAGTATATTGTTTGCTATTCAAATACGAATCCAATGGTATAACAATACATCTGAATGAAGACACCTACTGTCTGAGCAATGTTTTACTATTTCAGCACAAGAAATTTAAGTGATGCTTTCTTACTTTCTGTACTGTACAGATTAAAATTATCACTTTTACTACAGCATTGTGACTTATTTTTTAAGTGTGGTCATCTATATCACTAAATATCCATAAAATTTATCAAAATATTCCATATTTGGTACATTATGTGGCCTTTTCTTTGAGGAGAGTTACGTGTTGACATGTCATTTTCTGTGGCACGCAGCGTCTAGCGGAAGTCTGGTGTTGATGGCGATGGTTTTTTTTTTACAATAATGCATCAGAAGGCACGTTTTTGTCGTTTCTAGTAACATCGTAAGTTCATGCACGCACAGTTTAGCGCAAATGATATTTAGGGTAGGAACTACCGAATGTGGTTTGTTTCGTGACCACGACAAATTCCAGTACATCGCGATCGTCATTTTCGTAACGCTAGCATATAGCTTTCGTTGCACTCCTTTAGATATATTATATAGATTGAATAATTATAATAAGATTATATAACATTTTATTATAATTATTCAAAGTCCTGTGATTTGAGCATGAAATCATACCAAAAACAATTTCATAATCTTGGAGTCAGATAAGTATACATAATTGTACATGGAGGTTCAAGGTCATCCGGAGATACATACCGACAGTACTGATGATTGGTTTGGGCTTCTTTTTCTTCTTCTTCATCTTTTTAAGAGGTGTAATATCTTCTGCATTGCCAGAATTTATCTGAATAGACACATGAGACATCATCAGTGTTCAATCTAGGAACCAGTTGAAGAGAGGGAGGTCCCCCACACTATACTGATATAGGGGGGGGGGGGGGGGGGTGATATGGTGCATTCAACCTTGGCTATAAAGCATTTACGTAATCTAGAGGGTTCCAAGGCTGAATCATTATAATAACATGTTATATCATCTATCCATATAATATATATTATATAAATATAATGACATAACATTTTAGTATATGATTTGACATGTTATTATACTTATATCCTACCATTTTGCATTTTGTATTCACCCCAAAACATGTATTATTGTTCGAACCATTTGAAACTGGCATTGAGTCACGTAAGCATTGTTGACAACATTTTATTTTTGTCGATAAGTATCATAAAAATGGACGCTCGACATGTATCACAGAGAGGATCGAGTAGCTTTACTCTACAGTCAACAGAACGATGGAAAGATGAGACAGCAGGACATTATTTTAGGCACAATGGAAAAATAACTGACATATCTTAGAAGTCTTTCTGAACCAATCAATCTACTTGGGTACAACATAGAAGTAATGTAAAGGGACACTACTCCTGTCTGGCTGAGTATTGATGAACATGCATACCACTACTTAAATTCACTGAATGATGAGTGGGGTGAACATTCTTGAACAATTTACTATATTGTTTGGAACAAAACTCACTATATCTCTCCATTATAAAATACATTATTGAACCATGATTGTATCTCCCAATAATGACTTATGTCTATTGACCTCCACTACATCTATCTACAGTGCTACATTCCCTATGGACCCTGCAATATCTCCCCGACTGTGACCTACCATAACTCGGTGGTCCTCCAGCGTGTGTATGGGGCTGGACGTTGGGGGAGGGGTCTCTCCTTCGTCCTTCCTGTTATTGTTCCGGGGCATGTACGCCTTGTCGTATAACATCATTCTGCCAACACGCCAAGTACACCGTTCTCACTCACCACAAATCTGTTACAATGCTTAAATTCTTCCAGTATTTTCATATAGTTTATTACATGTACATATAGTTTTGTATATGTTTATACCCACATTGTAGCACCATCAGTAAGCAGTATGCATGGATTTGGCGCATTATTATGAAATATGCATTATTATTATCATTATTTAATCTAGCAAATTTGGAAACCTTCTAGCATACTTCCTTCCATAAATTAACAATATTTAATAATAATAATAATAATGAGTATACACAACAATTAAATATCAACAATATTAAATACAATCTTAAGACAGTGTTTAGTCTAATTCTATATTTATATAATAATAATAATAATAATAATAATAATAATATTATAATAATAATAATAATAAATAACAAAAAAATCCACATGTGTATTGTGCTAAAATCCAATAGTGCTCAAGGCTGCTGGGTACACACACTCTTACAGCGGATTTCCTTGAGCTTCCTTTGGAAAGTTCCTAGTACATCAATGTTCTTTATATAAATGGGGAATGATTTCTAAAGTGCAGGGTCTAACCATGCTAACATACCTAGTGAATTGAATATATTTTCTTTGAATTGGGGTTTAGAGCCGCTTTCAAGATTCTTTCATTTGCATCACAGTTTGTCAGTTTAGGGCAGGAGGAAACCCGTAACATCCGTAGCGCTGAATGTTGCAGTAAACCCGCGAGCACCGGCTGGTACTGACAAGACCAAGGATGACAACTGCATTGCCACGGTACAGACAGCGCATCCTATCAATATCGCGTCAGAAATGTAACTTTCGTGAACAATGATGCCGGGCTCACGGGACAGGGAATAGCACTTGATAGAAAGGATACTATTGTTTTATATAGTTCATGCACCAGGCGACAGTCTCTCATTGTCGAGAGGCTCAGATAGTAGCCTAGGGTGCAAAGCTTTGCACCTCGGCTATTATCCGAGCCTGGCGAGAATAAGAGACCAGGCTCTGAGGATATTAACTGTTTTAATGCTACTTTTGTGAGAGATATTGTTACAAATGTGTGGAACTATATTGTCAGTTTACGCAATCTGAGAGATCCTGAAAGGCGTGTTCATGTCGGGAATCTAGATATCGCTTGAACACTGATACAGCAGACTGCACATTTTGTCTATGCATGTGTGAATTGTAATGCTTGCATTCAGAACAGTTACACGATATCGTGTTTTGTCCGTGCCTGTATGTATATTAACAGTTACATTCTCATGTGCTGTCCGTGTATATGTCATCTCGGCACGTGCATTCAACAAATTACACTAGCCATCACAAATTTTATTAAGGGCTGTTTATGCTTCATGATACAGTGATTATGGAGTTTAACGTCGCTGCGGGAATGTTTCACCCATTTGCGACGATCATGATACAGGAACTGTTAAGGGGAATATACTAGTAACGAGAAACATGATGCATCATTTCTTTAATTGATAGTGTAACCAATATTCATATGAATCTGTCATATATATTTTATATTAGATAGATGAGCCCTGGATATGTGTCTGAAAGTAACACAGTAAATAGTATAGTCTCCCAGAATACATGCATATGTATTTTACATCAAAACTGCACCCGCTATCATCGTTATCACTATAATAATCTATTTGGCTATTTGGACAAGGAATGTGAAATACAGAATGAAGCATTTAAATTTCCAATTATAATTAATCATTCCAATTGTTCAGTGCAAAAACATTCATGATTTATCATTAGCCTTGTTAGTGCTGTCGGTAGCGTACATGGATGCATTCCATTTGAGAGATTCTGTCGTCATGGGTTCGTGTCCCATGCAAGGCACATAAATTTACAAAATACCTCGTGAAAGTAGTTCCACATATGCCCTCAGCCATGCTTTATATGCCGTATAATGCTCCAAGCTATCATTATCTGGATTCTATATGGATTTGGGGGCTGGCAAATAGCGAGCCATGACAAAGCCACACTTTCTGGGTTCGCACCTGTTTTGAGTTCCGTGCAGATCTCCGTCCACTGTGTCCTTGTTATGAGCAGCAACTGAATTGGGTTTGGTCGGCATCACTCGGTTACCCTGAAAAAAAACGAATACAGGGAATTGGTCATCCTGACTGACTGTATCGTTGCTTCCTGTCTCGGCAGGAATCTTTCACCCATATATGTGCTGATTAATAGTTGACGATTTTGAGGAGTCAGTTTCCCTCAAAAATATTGCATGCAGTCAATAGGTTAGCCTGATACAGTCACTTAGTTTCCTTGAACAGTGCATACAGTCACTCAAATTCCCTGAAACATTGCATAGTCACTCGAATTCCCTGAAACATGAGAACTGCACCATGTCCTCCAAATGAGTCCAGTGGGCGCGATTCCTGTCTGGATCTATCTGAACCCAATGTGTGGTAGTACAACAGCCAAAATACTACCACTAATTACAGAATGGTGGTCTGAAGGCTGGGAGGTGTATGTCAGGACCAGAGATTTACGCAACTTGTTTTAGTAAAATTTCATACATAACCAGGTACGGCAACGGACAAATCTGATTTCAGTGGAAACAAGCCTGGATCTAGGAGTTGCAGGCCAAAAGCCATGACCAGTGCAAATAAATCAACCCCTGGACAAATATATCAGGCGATTTCTGCTGAAAATTGCCATGCTTGCATAATTCAAAAGTCTTGTTCTCAAATCCACATATACAATTAGAGCTTGAACATGAAATCTTGGGGACTGATAAAATATTAAACCTCTTAAGATGTCACTCATACTAAACAGTGCAGCCAATTCGTACCAACCGTCTTAAGATCTCGATTATAGACATGATGTGCTTTGAACTCACCTTCTTAGATCCTCGTATGTTCGCCTGACCTTGGCCTTGGACTGATAGTTTGCTGGCCGTGTACTCGCGATATTCCTCCACATCCTTCAGCTCCTCTCTCTGCATCACGATGTAGTCATACGTGCTCAGCCCCTTACACACTGCAACAGACGACCGAGTCACTGTCACAGACTTAGTCATGACAAAACAACAATTATCCTACCTTAAATGTAAGTTTCTTCTGTTTACATGACTTTTACAAATATCCATATACCCCGCCTGGGAGGTTTACATATAATTCACTTATTTCCCGCTACTATGGCAACGGGCATAATTCCTTTCTACCATACGAGTTGAGAGCAGTCGTCATGACGTCACAGTGATCTATGAGATCACAACTGTGACTTCTTCCAGGAAAACAAACTGAATTTATAGACATGTTCACGTACAATAACATGACGGTAGGATAAATTTGTTGTCAACTCGTCCCTCGGGGTATATGGCTCGGGGTACAAGGGCTCTCAAGCTGGGTACATCATTCCGTATACCCCTCGTGATGAGTTGACAACTTATAATATACACGTGTATACAACAGCATAAAATATCCTGGATTGTAGTAGGTTTCCATTGCTGAATATTTGCATCACAAGAAAAATGCATATAGGAACAAGTGAATAATAAATGGGGAAAAAAAGGAAGAAAAACTATGAATGAATGAATTATTTATTGCTTTACGTTGCAGCGGGAATATTTCACCCATATGCGAAATTTTAGGAAATCTAACATTTATTAGCTGTTTGTCTAAAAGGTGATACAACATATAAATATATCAAATGGTATAAAAACTCCAAAAAAATTATATTTGTCAGATACAAAAAAATATGGCTGGCACAGAAGAAGCACCATTCTGTTCATCTGAGTGACATCACATTACCACAGATATGCTCGATCTGAGGTATTACAATTGCACACTAAGTATTTATACTAGTCACTGTGGGGAAGATAAATACTGAATTTAACCTCAAACCATTAAGTTTGTAATCTCACACAGTTTATATGCTTTTAGCTTTCAGAGAAGTGATCAAATTCAATATCATCGCCAGTGCGTCAAACTGAAGACATTATTCCTGAAAGTTCATGGATTATTAACTGTTGAATGACTGACATAAAGGAGCAATACTCACTGAGATAGATGTGGAAGATGAACAGGTGGATTAGCATCACCATGGCGACCAGGGACAGTAACCCTGTCACTCCTATGACTGCCAACCAGCCCTGGTCAGAGACGGTCTGATAAACCACTTGAAACTCTGAGAAAAATATTCCCCAAAATTAACGATTTGTCATAAAAACAGTCTAAAGCATTATATTTGAACAAACTTTGTCACATGTTATTTCATGATAATTTGTCAGAGTAAAACTATTTCAAAGAAATGTTCTTACCTCCAAAGCCTTTATGAGAACTATTTCCTGAAAAATGAACATATAAGACATAAAGTAGTAATATTTCCCTCTAAGCTAAGAAAACTACTAATCTTACTTTATTTTATTGCAAACTTATGATAAGGAATATAATCACTTTAAGAGTAGAATTTTTCATTTACATCCGGAAGGTCATCTTCAGTACTAACAGCTAAATTTGGAACATTTGTATCCGATATTTATTTTGTGCTTGTCTACTTTATAGCCAAATTTAAGTTACTCAATTCTGAGTTGATTTTAGCTAATTGGCGTTGAGTACTCATCAACAACAGATTTTACTTGGCCTCCTATATGACTGCACTATATCTCCTAGAGAACTGACCTCTATATGGCTGCTATATATCTCCTAGTACTATGAACACTGACCTCTATATGGCTGCAGTATATCTCCGTCGTCTTTGTCCACGTAGTAGCCAATAAACTGGACCAGGCATATCAGCAGTGTCAGTAGACAGCTCAGACAGCCACTAACTAGTGCTGTCAGGAACCACCTAGAACATGAATGACTCAAACTAGAACATGAATGACTCAAACTAGACCATGAATGACTCAAACTAGAACATGAATGACTCAAACTAGAACATGAATGACACAAACTAGAACATGAATGACACAAACTAGAACATGAATGACTCAAACTAGAACATGAATGACACAAACTAGAACATGAATGACTCAAACTAGAACAGGAATGACTCAAACTAGAACAGGAATGACTCAAACTAGAACAGGACCCACTCAATCTGATCAACTAGAACAGAAACTATTTAACCTGGCCCCAAGGTTACGAAACCTTTTTGAATACGATGTAATGCTCAACTCAAATATTCACCAATATGCTCAACTCAAATATTCACCAATCTCCACATAAAATTTCAGATTGAGCATGAAATCAAACTAATTATGTTTACTAACCCTGATCACCCGGAACAGAAACAACATGATATCACCTAGAACAGGAAGCACTCAACCTACCTGTAGTTTTCTCCACCAACACAACTGTTGAGCCACCGGCAGTGATGGTCGAAGTCAGACACACACTTGTTGCACGCACTGCAGTGTTTCGACTTGGCTCCTCTGAAGACAGAAAGCAAATTGCAAGTATATGCTGACATTTCAGCAGCAAAAACAACAATCCTATCACGAATTAAATGAGTAGCACTTTAGGAAACTGGCACATCTTCGATGCTAGTTTAATGCAGCAGAAAATTACTTTGAGAATGAAGAGTGACTATTATAATTATATATATTGTAATATTGAACAATGGAAGGGTGACAGAGATCTAGGTTGCAAACGTACACTAGTATACCAGGTTCACTGTTTCTTATAAAACGGCTATTTCTGAAAGTTTGGCTTAAAACATCTCCAAAATACTTCAAAACAGCAGAGTCTAACATTCTGGAAGAATGAATTTGCTGCAAGTAAACCTACACATTAACTCTGCACAAATAGCAATGTTGATTTTCGATGACATGTCGTCGCTTCTTGCGATCAAAGGCTGGCATTGTTCTGCTGAAGTTGGCCTTGCGTACAGCCTCGTCTGCTGGGTTGATGGAAGTAGCCGCAATGTGAGAGAAAAGATGCACCAAACATGCCAGGCCGTTTATCTGGTGTCATCGTCAAGGTTAGTTGTTGGTTGATTTGGGGTTTAAAGTCACTTTCAAGATGTTTTCACTCACATCATGGCTTGCATGCATATGTACTGCTTGTACTAGTCTGGATTTCCACCAGT
>JAUTBT010002356.1:0-10150 GCA_032361225.1 Lepetodrilus schrolli
TGTGTGTGTGTGTGTGTGTGTGTGTGTGTGTGTGTGTAATATGGGTCAGGTGTAGCATATATGTACAGTTTGCACAGTTTGGGGAGTATACGATCAACTCCAGATCATTGTTTGAAACTTCACCAGAAAGCTGTCACGCCTTTAAAAAAGCTAAAATTAGACCAGCACCTACTTAGTGATTGTGTAGACCTAGGGAGACATACATACAGGCAGTAAATTGTAGCTGTTTGCGCTTGAGAAATAGAAAAGTATTTGCTAACGATGGGAGTAATTCCACAACTTCCGTTTACAATAACATCTGTCCAATTAGCCGGATATATAATTGGTGCCATACTTGACTCGAGAAATTATGAACTTGACACATTTAATTCATCAAGAACTGTTGAGAATTTAACACATTTATTACCTTTTTTAAAAAAAATATTGTTTGTATTTTTCTTTTAAATCTAAGTTTAAACAATCACAGGTGGTTGACTGATTTAATGATCAAACTAATATTTAACGAAACTACTTACATTAATTTGTCTATTAATTTGTTGTATATTCAACCAGCTTGATATTCCTGGCATCTGGCTAGTTGTTTACATATTATTATTATTATATTATTACACACATTTATGTAATGCAAATATCCAGAACAACTGCACAAATGTGCTTTTGAGAAATGGGTGGACAAAGAGGTATAAATGGCACAAATAAGCTAACTTCTCCAGTAAAATGGACGATAGATTTGGTTCACATGTAAACAGGAAATGCAAGTTCATTCAGAAGTGCATCAATTGACTTTCTATACTCTAGTATCTCATAATTACATAGTTCCGATTACGTCTGACAAATCTGATTGGCACTAATTACTGGTTTAGTCTAGCTAGTATAGGCTGTATCATAATCATTGAGACACTGTCCATTGTTGTTGATGAGAGTGGATAATTTTACCACTGAATTTAAGCGGTGTGTGGGGGGTGGGGGAGAGATTTCTTGAGGTACAAAAGCTATGTGAATATACTTTCCATTTATGACTACAACTCAGTCAACATGTCAACTAATTATATCTGTCATAGTATGCCTTTAAAAATAATAAAAATAATATTATGTTATATTATATTATTTATAATGTATATTGTGCAATCCATGCAATAAAGTTTGCTCACAGTGCTACATTATTACCCTGGTCATTGGATAAGTAGTTTGTACTCATTTCACCTTCTCAACTCAAGCAGCCAGCTAAACAAAATGCAACAGTTATTGTCAGAGCAACTTGTGTATTTGTGCAACAGTCTTCTGCTACAGCAAACAGAAACTGTTGTGGGACAGTCTGAGCTCAGACAAAGTTGTTATATAAACAGTGTTTCAAACAGAGCTGCTACAATTGTTAGTTGTTACACGTATTGATCCAATATAATACATTATTCATTCCGCAGAGAATGGCAACAGAATTGTTTGTTTATAGAACGAGGACAACAGTATTCAGTGTTTAATTAAACAACAGACGGTTTAACATGTATAGCCAAATGTTTCAGTTACTGGTCTTTTTATCATGTATTTTCCGAATGAATATAAATTACCAATATATATTACTACTAGTATTCCAAAGTAGAACTAGTCCAGAACAACTTACAGTGACTAGCCATGTGAACAACTTACAGTGACTAGCCATGTGAACAACTTACAGTGACTAGCCATGTGAACAACTTACAATGACTAGCCATGTGAACAACTTACAGTGACTAGCCATGTGAACAACTTACACTAGCCATGTGAACAACATACAGTGACTAGCCATAACAACTTACAGTGACTAGCCATGTGAACAACTTACAGTGACTAGCCATGTGAACAACTTACAGTGACTAGCCATAACAACTTACAGTGACTAGCCATAACAACTTACAGTGACTAGCCATGTGAACAATTTACAGTGACTAGCCATGTGCCTTTGGACATGTTAACATCTTCTTTTCAAAAATAGCCCTTTATAACTTTTACTGCAAGAATTGGAAGTGGCCCATTTCATTTTCATAACTGATCTGATTATAAAATAACCCTTAGGCTAATATGTACCTTATCCATCCCCTCTAGATATGGTGTTAAATTTAATGTGCATGTAGTGTCAGTTTTGATTTATAGGCTTTATGATTGGTTACAGCAGATTAATATTCCTGCTGATTGTGAACAAAAATTTGTTAAAGGTCCAGTATCGCTGTCCATGCCCCGAGGTTACAAAATATTTTGAGTACACTTACATGCTCAAAGTTTTGTTCATATATTCACATATAAAATTTGAACGAGCATGAAATCGTACTCAACAGGTTTTGTTACAAATTTGTACTCTCGGGGCCTGTTAATTTCATCTCTATGAATTATTATCCCATAACGTTTTACTGTATTTATAAGCTGTGTATAGTATCATGTAGGTATATTTGGCTTCAATTTATTCCTCAATGACTCCAAACCCCAAATTCAATCTAAACGAAATGAAAATACTTCCTAATTATTGTATGCATCGTCATGTTTCGCATCAGTCTACAATTTTCTGATTAAATGCTTTCTTTAACAAAAATCCACACAATTAGCATGTGTGCAGATGTGTGCAGATGTGTGCAGATGTGTGCAGATGTGTGCAGATGTGTGCTCATGATATCATACAAGTAAATAAACAGTTTAATCAGCAAACGCTGGAAAAAAAAATCCCTTCAGTTGATCAGAAATCTAAATAATTTGCAGAAGAGATTGATCCAGTTGTTTAATATTCAAATATTGATATAATCAATAAAAAAAGTTTTAAAAAATAATTAAAGTATCAAATATCCGTAATAATGGATATATCATGTTTACATAGCCGACCGTCTTGGGAGACCACACAATATTCAAATCCATATCTGTCAAGTTTCTATACTTGCCTTGAGTTAATGAGCAGGAACTGTCCACAGCACTAGACTGCCGGACAGACAGACAGATGTCTTCCTCTTCAATCTCCTTCAGTTGGGAGAACTCTGGTTTTGCCCTTGCTTCTGTGTCGTAGGTTGCTGTTGAGAAACAAGCTTCCCAGCCTGGGCCAGGAGACTTGTGTGCTGTCATAACATGGCCCCATTAATGTACATTTGCCGGCAGTGTGTGTACAGCCTGTGGGCCTTGCAGAGCCGGCGAGGCATCGAGAGAGAGAGGGAGAGGGAACAGCAACATCAGCATCAGCAGCGACTGTGAGCAAATTTACACCTGTGTTTACATGGCACATCCTGACCCTGTCGGGTCAAGGGACGGAGAGTTGGGGGGGTGAGGAGGAGACGGAGAAGTGAGGGGGAGCGAGAGGCATCGAAGTCCCCCCCAGAGGTCCCTCATCCAGGACAGACCAGACGCGTGGAGAAAAGGAAGCGAATCTCGTGTTTTCAAACATCGGAGAGCCAGGGAGATGATTCCAATTCCCCGTATGTTTGCTCGACCTCGTTGATCCCTGTTGGATAAGTTTCGTGTCCGTTTTCTGGTTTACGTCTGATCGGGCTATCTGGACTGTAGGTGGTGGGGGGGTTGTTCACCGTGAATCACACCCGTCCTCTGTATCACGGAGTAGACACTCTGATACCTTGGAGTACTGGGGATAATGAGTAGCAAGGAAGGAAAGAGTTAACGACCAACCCACCGATGACCAAAACTGATGCAATTCTCGTGGCACTTTTTTTCTCTCCCAGAGCTAATCTAGGGAATTAGCCACATGCTGTTGTGGGAATGGTGATGTGTTAAAGTGACCCAGATGTCTAAGCGACCCTGCTTGCTTCAGCGATATCCTTTTGAAGAGGAAACCTATGGAATCTGTGTGCCATTGTTGTGTGCGTGTGTGTGTTCTATTGATCGGATTTCTCTCTCCCAGCCGACGTTTGCTCAATTCCTCTGGATCATGATGGAGGTGAACTGTATGGATTAGTCTGTATCAACGTCACCTTCTTTTCTTACTTGCCCCAGTTCGTGGAAAAACCCCACATTGATCCGCCGTCTGCTGGGCAACTTTGATCTACCTCTGGTCATCACTGCCTCTGTTTCATCAACTTCTCAGTTTGCGTGTGTCAAATTCAGACAGAATGTTGTTTTTAAGACATTTTCCTTCGACAACATGACGACAGTCGTGGACTTTCAAGAGGGACTACGTCTTGGTTCTCGTTCTATTCCTTGATTCGACTGTGGATGAGACTTTTATAAAAACAAACAATTCGGAAATCATTCTCTCTGCAATGGAGCACGAAAGTTTACCAGTAACACTAATTAGTATGAAACGTGAGTAATTATACATTTTGTCTCCACAAAACATCATCATAATACTACGTTTTACAATGATCAGCAATACGATATAGAATATTACTATTATTAGGTTAAAATGGTATGTCAGTAAAAATTAACAATAAATTTGTATAAAATGCAAATAAATTCATAGTAATATTTATCAATTTAAAATATATGCTTATTATTAGTATTATTATTATTATCAAATTATGAGTAATTTTTAATTTATATTTTTTTCCATGGTAAATTGCTTAATAATATTAATAAAATGCACACTAGTCTAAAGATTAGCGAAAACCATTGATAAGAAGTAAAGAGATTGTGACCAGTTTATTGGATTCAGAAATTTCCTGTGTTTTTATCCCCCTAGTATAAACATGATAAAGTAAACTTGTCTTAAACTGTTTTCCCCTGGTACCAGCGCTCGGTGAGCGACCTGACCACGAGGTCAAGACGGAAGTGGAAATAGCTGTTGTCCAACAAATACCGTTTATGACACCACAATATGCAATTACACCACCACCAAAGAAGGTTAGTATTTGCTGCTTCGTTTGTCAAGTTACATCCTTAATGGTTAACTATATGAGTTCTACCAGAGGCAGTGGTGATTAATCCAGCCTGTGGAGGGTTAACGACTCGTGACTATTTATGTACTGGCCTAAATGATAAATAATTGCCAGGTTCTATCCCTCAATGCCAGAATTGTCAGTGCCATCACGTAATGGTTAAATATTGCAGAGATTCAACCGGTTAACCATTTTCATCCTGCCTGAGAAAACTGGAGATGGTTAGGTAGGTTCAGCAGTTATGGTTAATCCAGTAGGGTTAACATGATGAAAAAGAAGGAAAAAAAACAGTATGCGGCCAAAGTGCTTTGACATCAATGCCATTACTTATGATAACTCGCAGCTATAAACCACTATCTCAGCTGTGCTAGGGTTATGTGGAGGTCATGTTTCAAAGAATATCTTGCAGTTGAGGGCAAAATATCTACTTTAGTAATGAATACGGCAGTAAGTCATATTGGTACATCGCTCTCGGTGTCATTAAACAACATTTTTTAAATGATCAATTGCAATTTTTACCTTTGGGTTACTGTCTTTGAGTAATTCCTTTCAGGACAAACAGGGCTATGAAATCATTCATTCCAAATTGTATCTGACTGATAAATAAATCGCTAAAGTAAGTTACACTGTGTCATCTGTGTTTATCTCTGCTCATGTGCTACTATTATCATGTCATTTGTGTGCGTGCGTGTGTGCGTGCGTGTTAATGTGTAAGCATGCGTGTGTGCCTTATGATGAAACTAATTTCCCCTCGTTCGATAACAAAGATCGTCTATCTATTAAGAATTACCTCCCCATCTCTCCACCAAACAACAAGACTGCAATAAGTCTGATCGGTGCATCACTCACAGTATCATTAAGAGTTACCTCCCCCTCTCCCCCACTTGCTGTCCGATTGCAAGAATTGACAAATCCACGATGCCTCGAATAGCGATCATTGCTTTTTGTTGTAGCATTGCCATAGCGAGGGACACCCAGTTGGTAAATTAGTAATCTTGTTTCAAACTGGGATTGGTGACTGGAATAGAAAAGTGCTTGTGTACTGAACAAAAATAAAAATTCAGAAGAACGTATAGCAGCGAAGCTTGTTGAACCCCAACAAAACAAAACAAGATGGATATAAATTAGTTAAAATAAAATAATTTTCTACACCATCATGTAGTCCTATGTTTCATCAATCATGTTACGGACATCCTCAGAACTTTATTACTTTATCCCAGATGGTGTATCCATGGTAACCATTTGAACCACCGAAAGGAAAACATGCCCTGCTAAGTGCTGTCCTTGTGTGTCTTGGTGACATCTTTGTATCAATGTTCTTGTGGTTGTTAGAATAATTAACAATGAGGTGTTCTGTTTCCTTGTTTATCAGTTACAAGTAACATTGGGATGTACCATTTCCTCGTATTAGTGTCCGAGTTATTTCCATTGAGGTATACCATTTGTTTGTGTTGATTTCTGAGCTAGTTCCATGTATACACAATTTCCTTGTGTTAGTGTTTGAAATAGTTACATTGAGGTATACCATTTCCTTCAAATGATAACTAGTCAGGTATACCGATTCCTTGAGTTAGTGTCTGAGTTCCGTGGAAGTATACCATCTCCATCATGTTAGTGTTTGAAGTAGTTCCATTGAGGTATACCATTTTCTTGTTTTAGTGTCTGTGTGGGGTCCATTGAGGTATACTGTTTCCTTTTGTTAGTGTCTACGTTAGTTCCATTGAGGGATACCATTTCCTTTTGTTAGTGTCTACGTTAGTTCCATTGAGGTATACCGTTTCCTTTTGTTAGTGTCTACGTTAGTTCCATTGAGGGATACTGTTTCCTTTTGTTAGTGTCTACGTTAGTTCCATTGAGGTATACCGTTTCCTTTTGTTAGTGTCTATGTTAGTTCCATTGAGGTATACCGTTTCCTTTTGTTAGTGTCTACGTTAGTTCCATTGAGGTATACCGTTTCCTTTTGTTAGTGTCTAAATTAGTTCCATTGAGGTATACTATTTCCTCGTGTTTTATTCATTGTCTACCAGCGCATACTAAATTCTTTGTGCTATGCAGTCTCAGAAGTAAACAGTGAAGATATTGGCAGACAGATTATTTGTCTGGGATTCTCCGCAATGCTCTAACCAGTTAGCCATTGTTGAGGCAAGTCTACGATGGCTAAACTGTTGAATCGGAAAGCTTGTGTTGGCCATTGGAGCTGCCAATCTTATCTCCGCTGATAACAACCCAGCACATTAAAAATGCATGATAAATACACTTTGATGTACATAGACATTTATTGTGGTTTTATACGATTATCTCGATTATCTCGTGGTTAGGAACGCTTTGCTGTGTTGACTGTTGAATCGGGTTGCTATGCAGCTGTTTGAGCATTGTCGAGCTATTTCACAGTAGGCCTACACACTGTATGTTACCATTACTAAGTTACCAGTTTTGTTATGTTTGAAGATTGCATATATATTGTTATTACGCCAGTGTTTACAGATGAGCTATTGAAAATAATGATACATTTCCCTGGGGATTTGTGTCTACATGTTTGTTGTTGTCTTGTTTCTGTGATTTTTGTATATATTGATTATTATACAGTGTTATGTAAGTGAGAACTGCTAGACACCAAGATTCTCAATATTTGAATAAATATTGTCTGCGTATACACATGATACCAGTATACATAGGTATATTTGTTCATCTTGATAGAATTATTTGTGGGTAGAGTACAGTAGCACTGGCCCACCTGGTATTAAGACATTATCTGTCAGACTATGGGGGCCTATTCTCGAAATGTCCTTACAATCTCCTTAGCCTAAGAACATGCATACCATTTTCATAGCCAAACCAGACCAATCGTTAAGATTGTCATACGATCGTAAGAACGTTTTGAGAATAGACCCCCCCCTGTTTTACCTGTACTTATACCAGGTGAACACAAATGGCGGAGCGATTGCAGAAAGGGTCTGTTGTTGTTTGTAGCTGATTATTTATTAACACGGAAACGTGTCGAGCATGCTTGAGAAAATTCAAGTGTGTTTTCATCGGCCAAACTTGCACTCTGTGACCAACCCCCACAGATGTATACATGAGTATTATGTAAATTTGGTCCCACGGCCCCTGACTGTATTGTATTGAGGCTATTTATAGAACACATAGTAAATAATTTAAATATAAATAATATTGATTGGTATATTATATTTATATTATATTTATATGAAAGGAGCCGCTGAAATTCTTTATCTTCTCCAGTAATCTAGACTTGCGTATCTCCTCTAGGATCATAGGATGATATTTTGAATAGGAGTATTTGGGTGAGAACAAGGTGTGACACAGATTATCCTTGCCCAGACACCTAAGAGGACACCTAACTCTTTGTTGTTGCTGTGAATGTATGGGAAGATATGCGAGGAGGGGAGGGGGATGGGAAGGTGGGGGCAGGGGTGTATTGGATTGGTGAGTGATATTTGTGATCTTCCTTGCTGGGCAGCCAATGTTTTTGTTGGTTCGGTAAGCAAGGTGAGATAACAGTGAGATTTAATCATCTTATCTTGTTGATCTCACTTGGGTAATTGTGCTTGGATTACTGACAAGGTTGTCAGAGGTATGATGACGTCAGAGGTGTGATGAGGTATGACGAGGTTATCAGAGGAGTGATGAGGTATGACAAGGTTGTCAGAGGTGTGATGAGGTATGACATGGTTATCAGAGGTGTGATGAGGTATGACGAGGTTGTCAAAGGTATGATGAGGTATGACGAGGATGTCAGAGGTATGACAAGATGTGAGGGGCGGCGTGAAACATGTGTGTGTGTGTGTGCAAGTGCATTTAGCCACGGTGTGATGTTTTTTATGGAAAATCAGTGAGTTATCTTTTGTGCATATGAGTTGCTCGCCAGAATTGGTGACCAGCAGGTTGAATTTATGCCAGATAGTAAAATTGATATCTGGTTGTTTAATTCCTGCTTTTTCGAAAGCTCTATCGGTCTAGAATCAGTGTCTCATTCTATTTTCACACAACATCATTTGGAAATAAGGGTCTGTTAGGGCGTCATGTGTGTTACAGTGTGACAAAACCATAGCTGTAAATGCAATAATAGTGACAATCACTAGATTCTTAGTTTTGGTTGATAAAGTACACTAGATAAGAAAGTAGAAAGCACAACATCAACACCAAACATGGAACATGTATAATCAATCGACTTGGAAGTTGTCACGATGTTACAGAATGTTTGAATTTTACCATAGTTCCTCGTTTTCAACAATTTTCCTCCTATTGCCAATTGCATTATCCATGATCATGTACCCAAATTAGGAGTAGATCATGGGCAAATAAAGAATGTATATTTCCTTGAATCTGACAAACAAACGTGTTGGCCATGAGAATGTGTGTTATGTATGATAAAATGTGTGTTATGTATGATAAAATGTGTGTTATGTATGATAAAATGTGTGTTATGTATGATAAAATGTGAGATGTGTTGGATGTATGAATGTTAAGCAAGGTGTGAGTGCATTTGACCATGGCTTGATAATGTGTATTTGTACATACATTATGGACATTTTTAATGTTGAATAAAATGTGATAGCCAATGCACAATGTGTGATAAATGTTGGAAAATGTGTGATATATTGCACAAGTATGCATTTTTGCAAAGCGTGAAAGTGCATTTGGTCATGGTGTGATAGGGCAGACAATGTGTGATGTGTTGCACAAGGTGTACATTGGGGCCCATACCTTGTTGTACAAGGGTGTGGGCGTGTTGGAAAATGTGTGACAGTGGTGGATCGGGATACATCTGGTTAAATACGTTGCAGGACTCTACATAGAGCATGGAGGCAATGTGATTTCAAGAATGGCTATGGTGTGAGAAAATGCACTCTTAAGTATTCCATGATCACTCATTTTCATGTATCACCCTGTGCCCTTCAATGACACAACAACTTTCGAGCTGCAAAGGAATTGTTTTGCTATTAGCCATGTCCATTGATTGGTGTGCAAATTATAAGGCCAACAAAAAACAGTTAGTTGTTTCTGGTGACTAAACCAACACCCGATTTTAAAGTGCAACTGAAAAGCTTTCATCACAGTAATTAGTTGTCAGGAAAATATATTTTATTCAAATCGCAACATTGCTTCAGCAATTAAATTAAAGAATAGTTGATAATGCATACTAGCTTTAGCACTTTTTGACGTGATATTGATAGGATGCACAGTCTGTAGAGTGGCAATGCAGATATCATCCTTGGTCTTGTCAGTACCAGGCGATGCTCGCAGGTTTACTGCAACATTCAGCGCTACGGATGTTGTGGGTTTCCTCCTGC
>JAUTBT010002357.1:0-10149 GCA_032361225.1 Lepetodrilus schrolli
TCTCTCTCTCTCTCTCTCTCTCTCTCTCTCTCTCTCTCTCTCTCTCTCTCTCTCTCTCTCTCTCTCCACACACACACCTTGTAAATTCTTTGTAATGCTATTGATATTTTCTACTTCTAGATATTGTTACTTATGTATGATATTACCTCTATTGTATTTTTATTTTGATATATATTTTATATGTATGAGGTGAAGGTTTTTATGCAAAATGCTTTTCTGACACATGAAATTTAACATGACATCAGCTAACTCCTGATATCTACCGTATCACAAACTGCTCTCAATAGGTTTGACAAGAAATTAAAGTGGTAAAATTGATCAAATGTGAATCATAAAATATCTATGTTCTGTGCTGTAAACATAATTTTGTGTTGTAAGTGATGTAACAATGATCAAATGTGAATCATAAAATATGGATGTTTTCTGCTGTACCTGTAATTTTGTGTTGTGACCATGATATTGTAGAAGATTTACAGCTACCATGAAACTGTATATTGTATCCCAGATTATTGTGTATTTCATAGTAGACTGATGTTTACAAGAATGGCAACAAATTATATGTGAAGCATATAACCTATAATGACACCCACCGATTCAATGCATAACTTTTGTCTGTACTTTGTTTACACTGTGTTGAAGCCAATGGGCCCAGATCAAGGAATATGAACTTGTAATGATATTTGGATGAGCTATAGATAAGCAATGTCATCAGTTGTGATTGGAATTGGCCAACCATCACAAACTCGGGTATCAAACTGTAACAAACTATTCCTTCAGAAAGGTGTTGCTAATTTATTTATTTTTTGTAATCAAAAAAAAATAAATGGCTACCAACATAGCTGTCAAGGAAGAGTATGAGACCAAACCCAATGGAAATTTCATGGAAACAAACCTTATTCCTGAAACCATTTGTTGTAATGTTCTTATGGATCGTGCAGATAACTGTAATTGATAGAATGATGAAATATACTTATGTTTTATATTTATGATTGAAAAGTTGTATAACTAACCACAAGATAACATTTATTATTCAATATACTGGTGGATATCTACTGTGTAATAACGATTCCATAATCAACAGTAGTGTAATAACGATTCCATAATAATCAATTGATTAGGTCTTTTCTCGTGAAATTAATGTTCAAAGTTCCTCGCTACAGCTCGGAACTGTGAACATTAATTTCACTCGGGACATATTTTCGTAATCAATGTATCTCGTGGGTTATGCTCTAATTATTATAGACAAGATTTTGTGCTTTGTTTTCTAGGATAGATTAGTCACCTATGGGTGAAAGATTCCCGCAGTGACGTAAAACAATAATTCACTCACTCTAGGATAGATCGTTTATGAACGAGTACAAAACTCTGTTCAGTTCATATCTATAATACCCTTCAGTTGTTTTAATATTAATATATATTTATGCTACCATTTCACTAGTTCTAGTGGCTCAGACTAGCTGTGATAATGAATTCACTTGTGTTGTCTTTCTATTTATTTACAAATGTTCACTTTTGCAATTATTGAATAACAAATAAATCAATTGAACACACACATTACTATATTTTTTGTTCACAATTACTATTTTCTTCACAAGTATTATATACACGTCATCATACGCAATATTGAATTAAGACGCTGTTGTAGCTCTGACAAAACTATCGCAGAGTAATACACGGTTCAGGGGTGCTATTCCCTGATAGATAAGAACAAACACAATACATCGTGATGCCAGTTGTATTGATTCCACCAATACATTAAAAGAAAACACTATTGTGAAAGAACACAATGTCAGTGTGTTATGAACATGGAAAAACTTTGATCATTTCGTATAAGTAATGGACATCAACCGTCTACAGTAGGTGTCAGGTAGACTCTTTATGGGACCACGAGGCTATTTCAAGACAGAAAACTCAGTAGCGTGTGTAAGCACCATGGACATTGATTACTGCTTGAACCCTGCATCGGATATTGAGGACAAGTCGTTGAAAGGTTATTTGGGGCAAATGGTTCCACTCCTCATGCAGTGCAGCTTCTAACTGTGCCAGAGTTTGAACTGGGGGGTCTCGACGCCTGATATTCCGACCCAGGATGTCCCAAACATCCCCACAGAAAATAGGATGTGATTTTGGTGGCGCTTAACTTATGATGAGGTGTATATATCTGGAAGGAAATATGCTACTCATGATCTCCTCCAATAATTACATAGTAATACATGTAATATAATAGTATATCTTTACAGATAAATAGAACATACTTTCCCAAACTACTAGTATTTGGATGTCTGGTAACATCCTACTATATTACAAGATGGAAAAAAATACTTTATTATAAAATGTGCTGTATGGGAACGTAATACTCGTAGTTAATTCAGTTAATTTGCTAGCATTTCTATGAAATTGCCAGGAATTTTGCAATGTACTTATTTTAATTTGTATATATTCGAAATAAATAGATGAATACAATTATGATATATTTTTACTTTATTTTAGCATGAACTGCTGAGTAACAATACATGTAATTCTATAATTATCACCGTGTGGAGGAAGGAAACCCGCAACATTCGTAGCACTGAATGTTGCAATAAGCCTGCGAGCATCGGTTGGTACTGACAAGACCATGGATGATAACTGCATTGCCACTCTACAGAAAGCGAATCCTATCAATATTGCGTCAGAAAGGTAACTTTCGTGAACATTGATGCTGTGCCCCGGGGCAGGATTTGAACCTGGAACCTTGTTCTAACACTGTGCTACCACCCGCCCCTTAAACAGTATACTGGCTGAAAAACTTGTGGTGTCACCTTGGGCAAATGGCTTAGTTCGATAATGCCTCTATTCAAAATATATGTTAAAAATAAATATAAGACTGTCACTAAATAGACAAAATATTCCATATTTTTCAATACAACGTCTTTTCATGGCTTAACTGCAGTGAAAATTCAATGACACTCTGTGAGGAAAGTTCATTTTGATATAGCAACACAATGCCTTAATTCCATTGACCATTCCACTACACATCGAGGGGGATGAGGTTGGGATGATGACGCTGGAGGGGTGGAGGTTAGTGATACAGCAATTGATGCTCCAGAGGGTCAGTTTTTCCCAAAGGCAAAATTGCTGAGTTTGTTAGCGGTCTGTGACTGCTGTTTCTTCACATTGGCTTTCTTATTCGAAAGTTCATCGTCGACACAATCCACGCTCCTTTTTCTCTTGCGGCCGTCTGGACTTGCGTCTGCCAAAGCAGTCACTTCTTTCTTGGCTGCTGCAGACCATGACTGCAATTACGAGTATACGCCTTTAAAATAAGACAACTGTATTTCGGGTGCAAATCAAATTGTATGGGACAAGCCCAACCATCAAAAGACGATAGCAACAATAACTGCAGTATGCATTCTCAAAATAAGGACATACGGTGAAACTCTCAAACTGGGTGTTGAAGAGAGTGGAAAACAAAACCAGGATTTATCATTAATTTGATAGATTCACAAGAAGTTTGGGTTAGATTCACAGTAAGCCATTACAGCATGGTTTCAGGCCTAGAGATTACAAAACGTTTTTGAGTACCAACTCGTGCTCAACTCAAATACCAATATACAAAATTGAGATTGAGCATGAAATTGTACTCAAAATCTTCCGTAATCTCGGAGCCAGATGTTGCATGATGAGACACTGACACAAAGTGATAAACACACACAGGATTTACAACTTTATCAATCCCGGCCCTGAGATTACAAAACATTTTAAATATGATTTCATGCTCCAGCTGAAATTTTATATGGAAATCTGTGAACAAAAGCCATTTGTGAGCATTGAATCTTACTCACAAAGCTTTCGCAAACTCAGAGCCAGATCTGGCCCTGAGATTACGAAATGTTTTTGAGTACTAACTCATGCTCAACTCAAGGTTCTGTTCACAAATCCCCATATGGAATTTGAGTTTGAGCATTAAATCATACTCGAAAGATTTTGTAATCTGGTGGCCTGGTCTACACTGACAAGCAGTCAGTACCTGTCTCTCTGGTTTTGGCAGTTCCCGGAACCTCTCTGCTGCCAGCTTTCCGAGGTCTTCCTCGCCGAGGTCCGGACACTCACTCTGTAGTTGATCTCGATTTTCTGATAGCCACAGTTGAAAGCCTGTAGTAGGGCTGAAGCATAGAGGGATGTCCATCTAGCAACATTCGCGTTTAAAATAAGCGAGTAAATCATTGTTTTACCTGACAGCAGGAATCTTTCACCCATATAACTATTTCTGATACAAATCAAATTATATGGACAAGTCAAACTCAATTGAGTCAATGAGTAAAATAAAAAATCCTTTGAAAATTAAGAAAAATAAATGGAAATGAAATGAAATGCTATTCAATTAATAGTTTACAACATAAATCTGTCTTTGGTGACGTTCCTTTGACCTGTGCCAAGTGTTCGGAGTACTCCGAACAGACAATTTTGTCAATGGAACGTTTCGCACACTGTGCAGTCTGTACTCGCTGGTGAGGTGGTGCAGACCGCACAGAAAACGTACAATGATGTCACCACATCTAAGGCAACTCTTTGCCGCCATCTTGCTTATGCGAGACATGTGCAAGTCATTCCTTTCAGCCAGTACACCGTACTGGAGTGACGTCACTTGGCACAGGTCAAAGGAACGTGGCCCTACATCTGTAGTGGCATACTATGCTTACACTACATACCCAATGTGTCCACACTACTCGTTTCTTTTGTTTGTTTGCTTTTTTTTTAAATTGAGGCTTAGAGACGCTTATCAGTTTTTAGGGCAGTAGGAAACCTGTAGTGCTAAATGTTGCAGTAAACCTGCGAGCACGGACCAAGGATGATACCTGCATTGCCACATTACTGACAAAATGGTTGCACATTATGCTCACACTCGTGTTGTTTCTGTTTCCCCATTTTGTTCAACAACTTTAGGACTCTCGCTTGTGTTTTTATTGAACATTGCGTTGATGGACTTGTTCTGAAATAAAGAAATTTCCTTTGATGATTTATCGAAAATACATATCCTGTTATTTGAGATTTTCAATAAAAACAGGTTAGATTATAAATACAGTAATAATAATAATACTTGTTTTTTCCCTATATGTAGGCCTCAATTACATAAATATAGTATGGCATAATTATATGTCAGTGCAGACAGCTGAGAGTTATCTGCACCTTCTTGGTCCGCCCCAGTTTGCCGGAGTTGATGGTGACGGGCAATGGAGCGAATACTTTGTCCATCGTCTTGTCGGGTTTGGCGGCCATCTTGTCAAACACCTGACTGCCACGTGTAGCATGAGATGTACCTCGCTGACTGGACACCTGCAAAACCCAGCAACAATTTCCACATAATATCAATAATTCTATATATTTTGGGAAAATTTGTTTCTTCAAAAACTAAAATAAACAAAAGGAATATTTTTTTATAAATCGTAGAATAAATAATACATACAACCAACTTTGATAAGAGCTACCTAATTCTGGTATTGCAACCTGCTAATTAAAACAATAATTTAAACAGGGAGAATTGCTATGGCACAGAAATAATATACATACACTACAAATACCGTAGTATATATTACATTCAGTATATAGTGCATACTAAACTACACTGCATTCTCAGGAAATAACAAGAATCAGAATTATGTTAATCATAACAGAAACAACCATATTTTGTACTTTAGTTTTGTTGTCCATTAATATACGAACACCGATCATTTTCAATTTTTGTATTTTTCTAATAAATCAAACGGCTACAAATTTAATTATTTTCTCCTGTTCGAAGTAATAGAGAAAATACTGTAGTGTATTTACCTTGAACGGATTGGATCTTGACAAGGAAGACTTGATCGGCTTCCCTGTGTCTGTTTGTTTGGGTTGAAGGTTTAACTTTGGCCCTGCAAATAATAATCAAAATTTATCTCATAATCATTAATCTACAATAATACAAGTGAGTGAATGATTATGGAGTTTAAAGTCGCTGTGGGAATCTTTCACCCATTTGCGATGATTAAACATGTAATTATTTTACTAATTAAAAGTAGCTGTAAAAAGCCCATAAGAACAATGTCATAGTAAGTGGACAATGTGCCTGGAGTCCCCAAGAACTCAAGAGGTTAAGAGAACTAGATTGACCCATGAGCCAGCGCTTTGCATTAAACAAGGTAAGAATATATATTTTGCGGTGGAAAAGTAATGTCAAAGCTATTGTTGCAATATGAATATAGTTATTACAATAAATCCAGTGCATTACATTAACGAGCCAATTGATAGTACCGGGCCAATACTACCACCTGTCTAGGTGAAATCCAGGCCAAAGACGTGTGTTGGAACATGGGATCCGCAGAAACCCAATTATCCTCAACCTCCAGGATCCCCTCCGGATGCAACCCACTGCAAATAGGTTGCCCCATTTAGTAGCCTCTTACGGCACACAAGGGGGTGTGGGGGACCAATTCTAACCCGGATCCCCGCATGGGCCAAATCTTGAATTAAAACAACCATCTAAGCTACATACCTGACAGATCGTCTGCGTCATCCTCGTCCTCAGACCCAACGTGTCCATTAGCGGAGTGGTAATCATCATCCTCTCCTGCCTCCTCCTCCATCTCGTCTTGGTTCTCCTTCCCCCAGTCTCCACTCTCAGACCCATCATCCCTGCATACCACATCAGTAATATTTACAATTTATACAATAATCCTGGAGTAAAATCATCAGAGACATGAACGAAGACCAAGGCAGAAGGACGGAGTTTCAGACAGCCCATAAGGATCATCTCAATGATTCACAGCAGACTGGGAACATGCAGTGTACAACTTCAACAGACTCCCCTGACTCCACACTGACCTGGCTTCCTCCTGCTCGGAACGCTGGTGGGCCAAGTCTCCGATCCTCTCTGCAAGCTGCATGTGTTTGAGTCGACTGGCATACTTGATGGCCAGTTGCAAAGTGTGTTCTTCCTTCATCATCTGACACACCTCCAGCGCTCGCACCTCGCGGTCAGACCGTGCGGACAGCTGAACAACAAGATGTTGAGTCAGTCTGGGTATCGTTTCTCGAAGTGAATTATTGTGTTTTGTTTTACGTCACAGCGGGAATCTTTCACCCATACGTGACGTTTCTCGAAGCTGTCATATCCACTATGAGACCATAGCACTCTTCCGAGTGCTCCGTGTATAAGAGATCGCTACAAGAGCTTCGTGAAACGATGCCCAGGACAACACAGCGGCAATGATAGACCAGGCATGACACAAGACAATGATAGACCAGGCATGACACAAGACAATGATAGACCAGGCATGACACAAGATAATGATAGACCAGGCATGACACAAGACATTGATAGACCAGGCATGACACAAGACATTGATAGACCAGGCACGACACAAGACAATGATAGACCAGGCATGACACAAGACATTGATAGACCAGGCATGACACAAGACAATGATAGACCAGCCATGACACAAGGCAATGTGCTATGCATGACACAAGACAATGATAGACCAGGCATGACACAAGATAATGATAGACCAGGCATGACACAAGACAATGATAGACCAGGCATGACACAAGACAAATTAGCCAGGCATGACACAAGACAATGATAGACCAGGCATGACACAAGACAATGATAGACCAGGCATTACACAAGACAATGATAGACCAGCCATGACACAAGGCAATGATAGACCAGGCATGAAAAAGACAATGATAGACCAGGCATGAAAAAGACAATGATAGACAAGGTATGACACGAGGCAATGATAGACAAGGCATGACACAAGACAATGATAGACCAGGCATGAAAAAGACAATGATAGACAAGGCATGACACAAGGCAATGATGGACAAGGCATGACACAAGACAATGATAGACCATGCATGACATAAGACAATGATAACACAAGACAATGATAGACCAGGCATGACACAAGACAATGATAGACCAGGCATGACACAAGACAAATGTGATTTCAGTGGAAAACAAGACAGCTATTGCACAAAACACAGTAGAACCTGATGGGCCCCCTATTACAGAATTACTGCAGTGCTGTGATAGTTATGACTCTCTAGAATGTATAGTAGCTTTGACTTTAGATATATAGTGCTACAAACATTCTGTGGAATGGTCTAGTCTACATAAGTTGTAACTCTCTAGACATGTATAGGAGATGACTTTCGTAGTGATACAATTGTTCTGTGGAACAGAACCCACAAGTTAGACTGTCGTGAACAATAGCTGTCTTGATGTATAGGGACTGTAAGTTGACCCGAGATTCATTCAAACTGGTCAAACATCTAAATGTGCTATGCATTGACTGACAGTTGATCTCCTATTGTGACGTCATTTATAGCAATCTATTTTTATTTTATTTTTTTGATTGGGTTTTTAAGTCGTTTTCAAGATTCTTTCACTTATATCACGACTTGTCAGTTTAGGGCAGGAGGAAACCCGCAACATCGGCTGGTACAGACATCGCATCCTATCAATATCGCGTCAGAAAGGTAACTTTCACGAACAATGATGCCGGGCCCCCGGGGCGGGATTTGAACCTGGAACCTTGGCTCCGAAGTCCAACTGTTCTACCACTGCGCTACCACCCGCCCCTTGCATAGTAATGGTCACTATCGGGGTTATTGCATCTTCTGAAAGAACAATCTTCCCCTGATATGTGAGATGTTTTTTAGTCATCAAGAAATATATTTATTTCCTATCCAAAGACACCTACCCCGAAAGGGGGCGGCTTCACCGGAAGTAGGGTATTACTTGTGACATCACGGGTTTCTGTGTACACAGCTCCCCCTCACAGAAACCAAAATATACATTCACATTGGTAGTGTTTTTCTACCAGCTAGTTAAATTACCGCTTAAGAACAACAATTCAGCTCATGATACATTAAATCTCTGATTAATCTATAGACAAGTGGAGGTTGAACCGTGACAGAGGATAATATTGCCTGTAGTGATTTTCTTTCTCAGTGTTTGATGTGAGGTGTTGTCGTTGATCAATTGATTGACATGTGCATGATGAAAGAAACGACATCTTACTACTCAGAGTTTGGGTTTTATCTGTGATAGGGCAGTATACAGGGCTTAAACGGTTCCATAAAACAGATCCGACAGGCCTGTGCTGGGACTGCCTCGGACTCGAGTGCATAGATGGTCTTCTCTGATGTCCGTGCAAACAGTATATTTAGAACAGAGCACTGTTGTGAAAGACCTCCTTTGCATTGGCGATACAGTGTCTTACATTTGGGATAGATTTTTGTAATTATTAATATTACAGTTTGGATAGATTTTTGTAATTATTAATATTATTCATATTATTTAGATTATTTTTTTTAAATATTAAAAAATGTATTAAATACTTACAAGAATGATCTTGCCTCTTTAATATGTATGTTACATAGCTATAATGGTACCAGTGGTCGTGTAAAGTTATTTTGACCATGTTCAATGATTAGAGTTATCTCGCTTAGTCTATTAGACTATAGACAATTGAGATATTACAGTACATTATTCGGGTTTTACCGGAAATGTAAACTGCAATAGAATTTTAGCTATCATACAGTGGTGAAAAGATAATTGGAGGTACAAAAGTGATTATGTGTATGTTAAGTGCATTTTTAACTCCAATTCGGTCCAAAATGATAACTTAATCTGTAATTGTATGCCTATAATCGCAGATGTGCAAGAGGAAAACATTTATTATTAATGAACGGACAAATGCAGTAAACCATCCGTTTCCCTAGTCTTATTATGTTCATTGAATTTTATTAGACTTATTTTGGCATGTTTGGAGAAATACAAGTTAATTAAAATAAAATATAATTAATATTTGAAGACGTTTGTAACATGGGAAAAAAAGAAGAGAAAATTGTGTATTATCTAGTAAATTACTGTGAATGTAAATTCTCTTTAGGTACAGACGAACCATAGCTGTATGATGGCATACACCATATATATTATATATATATATATTTGTGCATAGATAAATCATTGGATTTCACTGGATTTCTTATGTATGATGGATTCACCTGAACAGAATGTCACAACTCGGTAAGATGGTCAAACAACGAAGAAAGGTTTGGTTATGTCTCAAATACTTGGTAGTTTTGAAAAGTTTTATGTACTTAATATATATATATATA
>JAUTBT010002358.1:0-10149 GCA_032361225.1 Lepetodrilus schrolli
CTAACATTTAATTGTGTATTTGTTTTCCCAGACACACGAGACCACGTCATATAGTAAGTGAACACTTATGTAAAAGTTTACTGGAAAATAATATCCTGACCCAAACAAGATGGTTGCATAGCTCATACGAGAGCTTCATGAAATAGACTAGACGAATTATTCCAAAATCAGACTTTTAGAAGCATTTTTGAGTAAATGTGTTTAAAGATGATCTGAGTCTAGTCTAAAATGATACCCAGACGCGCTTGATATTCCAAATATAGCAAACAATGAATGGTCAATCATATTAAAAGCAGTGTGCTTTTGTAGTAATTTAGTAAATGTATTTAACGTTAATGTGTTTTTATTCTGGCACAGGAACTAGCAGGAACTGGATCACAACTCAATACTGGACTATTCCCAGCAGCACACCGTCAGGTAAGGTTGGATGACAAGTGGTGGCACAATCGGTTTTGGCTGGTTCGTTGATTGGTGACCGAGAACATGAGAGTATCTAGAATTCGTTCATGTTTCACACTGACACAGGATGAACATTTTATGTCGTCACCTTAAGCAATAGGCCTAGTTATAAAAAAAACTGTGGTCACCCAGCAGGGAATGGGTACCCGGTAGGATTATAATGTATGGAAATGGGAATAAATTGTGATAGTGTTCATCGAGTCTTTTTATAGATTTAGAGATTTTTACATCTTGGTACATTCGACGTCATTTGTTCAGACATAGATGCTCAGACGACACACTAGTAGTACAACCATATACTAGTAGTACAATATATAATTTAAATGTTTGTCAGATTCAGATTATACATTTTTCCAAATCACCTATGAGTCATTCTCACTAATGAAATACATTTAATGTTGCCAGCCAAGTACAGAGAATACAGATACAGAAACAGATAAATAATTTACTATTATACATTTCCCACACAAAGAACGAATCTAGGTCTCATTGGCATTCTAACAGTTTCATCATAAAAACAATTCTAAATACTTTAATCCATGTCAGAACACCGGAAATGATACATATGTTACCTGTCGCCAACGTATTTTTCTGTATTCAACTTTGAATTACTGATACCAAACACTAGATACTATAGTTTGGGCGAGTATTATATCAAAGTACAAAACCAGATGCTCTTTTAATTAAAAAATGATACGTTTAAACCATAGTTTTGTATTTGTTTCGTTTTACCAAAAAAGAATGTCTCCAGCTGCAGAGTATATACACTAACCGGAACTCGTGGAATTTCTGCCAGTAGTAAAATCTGCCTCCTTACGGATGGATAGGTGAAAACTCAAGCATGATTGGTAGCGTGAATTTCGCTCGATACCTACGTTACTGCTGGAGAATATTCTTTGGTATGCAAATAGCTGTCAGTCTGAATACATTGCCTTAAAGGTGGACATTCGTACTGTAATGTTAGCTATCAATTAATTTAATTTCTATGAAACTTTGATTAATATATGCCTTTTACATTCAGTTTGATACATACGTTACCGATACATACGATACTGCTACATATATAAGTAGCCAGACAAAAATTAAATTGTAAGCATTTAAAGACAAAACCCAGACCTGGATCCTTCCACAATCAGAACAAGCCACTCTTTTAAGTAAAGCTGATAAAAATACAGATTTATCTCTGTACAACCAACTTACAATACTGTTCATCTGAGCTGAGTTGGATGTTTTATGCAAATTTATAACACAGAGAAAGACTATGACTATATCGAGGTAAGTGTATTTATATCCAAGCAGTACATTTCAATCATTATTCAAATTTGTTGAAACAAGCTTTGACCAACTTATGTATTTACATAGATATTGGGTTCTATGATGGGAGAGGGATTAACAGTGAAATAGATAATGTTCTTTCTCTACAGCGGGGGAAGTACAGTCAGTATAGTTATACGACATTGGGAAATTGACAATAAGTATTGACGTATGCATATGTATTTAAATTCCTGCGAATGAAGCGACCATGCCATAGAGGCTATATGAATATGATTTAACACAGGGGGGGAAATAATAAGAAGAAATAACAGAGTTTTAAACATTTCTTCTACAGTTAATCTAAAATTCAGCATTTGGGAATGTTAAATGCATAAATACAATGTTTAAAAATGCATTTTATTAGTTTTCATGTATAGATCTAAATATATTACTACTTCAACCTAAGCTTTTTGACTATATACTAGTATACATTGATAAATGTATATTAATGTATATTAATTCTTACGAAGCATTATCACTACCCGGCCATAAACAGGGCCAAGTTTGAACTGAATCACAAGCCGCCATTCGACAGCCATTGCCAGGGTCAGTGTGCAGCATAGCGGTAACCCACCTGACAGGGAACCAGGATGTATATTGTACAATCTCGCTGATATTCAGTTCTCTTGTTCGTCTTACTTTTGAACGGAAGTTTACAAGTTTTGGGAGTGTAGTGCGCTATCGCGGTAACAACAAGTTTAGATGAACTTAAGTAAATAATACCTCTGTGACTTGAACTTGTTATCAAGAAGTTTTCCGTCAGTGTTCAGTAGCTTGGTGGCCATGTCGCCACTAGGATGTTTCGTGTCTGTAGCCATTGTCGCGTTGCTAGTCGTTCAGGTAAGATATAAAAATACATAAAAACAACGTTTAGACTTTAAAAAACAACAACAATGTGATAGTTAGAGACATACAATTCGTTATGATAGACCTTTGAAAGTGAATTTAAAGGTTAAGGATGATATTACTATATTCTTGTTCATGTTGTCGTTGAGTTATATCCATGGAGACTATCAAAGTTTAAATGTACCGTAATTGAGAAAGTTATCATCGTGTACCTTTAGAAACTGTATTAAGAACAATATAGAATGTCACTTACAAAGATACTGTATATGTTTAGATTGTCAAATACATATTAGGCACAATAAATAGATCACTATTTCAAGTTTATGATTGTGGACTGTGTCGTTAAGTGGAAATGTTACCAAGATTTCCGGTACCGGGCAGTAGGCAATGTAGTACAAAACGAAATTAATAATAAATGCATTTGGAATGTTGTTAATCAATACTTTAATGATTTACTACATGGAGTTCTGAAAGTGACTTATGTATATGTACTGTACATCAAGAACGTTTTTATTAAAAGTTAACATATACAGATTTTACTAACATTTAATTGTGTATTTGTTTTCCCAGACACACGAGACCACGTCATATAGTAAGTGAACACTTATGTAAAAGTGAGCCAAGTTTACTGAAAAATAATATCCTGATGCAAACAAGAAAGTTGATTTTATTGCATAGCTCATACGAGAGCTTCATGAAAGGATATTCAGATCCGTGTGTTATTCTAAATATAGCAAACAATGAATGTTCAATCATATTGAAAGCAGTGTGCTACCAAGTCATTTTGTAAATGTATTTAATGTTAATGTGTTTTTATTCTGGCATAGGAACTACTGGGAACTGGATTACATCTCAATACTGGACTGTTGCCAGGACGACACCGTCAGGTAAGGTTGGATGACATGTGGTTGCACACGGACCCCTGCATTGCATGAAGACAGCACGATCGGTCTTGGCTGATTCGTGCATTGGTGACCGAGAACATGAGAGTATCTAGAATTCGTTCATGCTTCACACTGACACAGGATGAACATTTTGTGGCGTCACCTCAGGCAGGAAACCCAGCAGGGAATGGGTACCCGGCGCATAAAGTGGCAGCATGGGTTGGACAGTCCCCATGGAGTTAAGAATAAATATGAACTTGCAGATAGATTCATTAACAGGGTTAAATAATAGTAGCGCTATCAGCATGCTTTCGAGCGTGGATTAGACGCAATATAAATTATTATTATTACTATTATAACTGTCTAGACGTACATATGACTGGAGAGTTTAATACATGAATATACATGGATATAACTAGTATAGCTATGAATATAACATGTCTGCCGACTCTTTACAACTCTAAGTGTGTAGCGTCACTAACACTTGCCTGATTTCCTGGTACATTCTTTAGGTAGGATGTTTTATGCAAATTTACAATACGGTTAGTCGTAACAGGCTTTGACCAACTTATGTATTTACATAAATATTGGGTTCTATGATGGGAGAGGGATTCACGGTGGATAATAGATAATGATGTTCTTTCTCTACAGCGGGGGAAGTACAGTCAGTGTAGTCATACGACATTGGAAAATTGACAGTAAGAACATCTTCCATGTATTTTCAGCTTACACTCAATGTGGTGGCAAATTCACATCTGCAAATGGAGTGATCACTTCTCCCAACTACCCGGGAGAATATCCGCCTAATGCTGACTGTACTTATACAATACACACGATGGGGAAAACAGAACTGATCCTTGAAGCACTAGATATAGAGAAAGGCTATGACTTTATCCAGGCAAGTGTATTATTTACTGGACATAGTTTAACTGAAAATGAAAGACAGTCAGACAGATTCCTACATGTACGAATTACTGTAAATCAGGAAATTAATGCGCCACTAATTTAATGCGAACTCTAGATTTTAGACATAAATGCGACACCAATTAAATGTGACCGACCAGGCCTCTATTCATATTTTTTCCCGGACGTACCTTTCATTATTTTCTGTAATGAAATTATTTTCAAACGGTTCTTATGTGCACGAGGCAGGTGGTAGCGCAATGGTAGAACGTTGGTCTTCTAAGCCAAAGGTTCCAGGTTCAAATCTCGCCCAGGGAGCCCAGCATCAATGTTCATAGAAGTTACCTTTCTGACGCGATATTGCTAGGATGCGCTGTCTGTAGAGTGGCAATGCAGTTATCATCCTTGGTCTTGTCAGTATCAGCCGGTGCTTGTAGGTTTACTGCAACATTCAGCGCTACGGATGTTGCAGGTTTCCTCCTGCCCTAAGCTGATAAGCCGTAATATAAGTGAAAGAATCTTGAAAGTGGCTCTAATCCACAATTCAAACAAATATTTCGGTGTCTGGCACGAACAACTTGTACTGTGAATTATTTATTATGTCAAAAAAATAATATTTCTAAACACGGATTTAATTGAGATAAGTTAGACTTGCTTCACCTGTATAAATACCAGTAAAATATATACACACATGTATAATAGAAATGTTAACAGGGAAATAATAATAAATAATCATAGTCGCGATTAATCTATATAATAAAATCAACACATCAACTTTATCAAAATCGCATGTCAAGTTATTAATTTTGTTACATATTCAAGTTTTAAAAGACTTTCTATACACTAGCATAATTTATTGTTATTAAAACATTCCTTGATGATTTTAAAGTTGTGTTTCTTTTGAATCCAAGGTAATATTTATGTGATGTGGCTAATTATTCATGGTTGACTGCATCCATTATAGGTTGAAAATGAGCAGGACACAGGGAAGACAATTCTATCAGGGATGGGAGAACTTCATCTTGATGTGGTCCATTCTCGCATTCTGCACGAGTACAAGGTGGACGCCACCATTGGCCCACTCCAGATTGCTTACAGGTTCAATAATACCAGTAATTAGAACTCATATTCGGTGTTCAATATCTGTGATTCTATGCTTAAAAGCCAATCATTTCACATTAAACATTAATTTGAGTGGGATGATAACTTTATAGAAAAATACAATATTATCCTTGCAGAGAGACTGTAACAAAGATGGTGGAAGTCGAGGAAGTTCTGAATAGAACTGTTGGGGACCATCACCATCTGGTGACCATGACGATCTCAGTTCATCCGGATAGTAGTGTGCACGAGTTCAAACACGTTACCATCCCACGAGCAGCAGAGTCCCGTGTTGATGTCAAGCAGCAGCACATAAAGGCAATAGAGAATGGGATCCATGGAGCTTTACGACATGGTATGTTCTTGCGTGTATCACTGGGTCAAGTGTCAAGTAGAGAGCAAATTTTCATTGAGGTTTCATGTTCAGAATCATTTTGTCCTATATACTATTAAGACATATGCTGTGTTCACACTCGCATCTTAAACCAGTTTGAAAATGCCATAAACCGAATTGAATGACTCAATTCAAATTAACTGTTCACACTACAGGCATTTCAAACCACTTTCAAACCAGTTTGTTCAGACCACATTTTCATCCGGTTTGACTAAAGTGATTCCAGTCGATTCGTATTGAATGGGAAATTACAACTAGTCTACAATCCCGAGCCAGAGTGATTTCTATTTCGATACTTCTAAAACACACTCGAATAGTCCCATAATTCCCCCAGATATAGCCATCTATTCAAACTTATGTTTTCCTGCCTTGAATGCAAAATACAAAATTTTGACTTGCAAGATTTTATATTATGGTGCAATCGCCCGAACGCAGCTTGCACTGTTAGTAGAGAGGTGTGTTAAGCCAGTGCAAGCCCTCAACAGTGTACCACGTGGTGCCCCGCCACATGCTGCACGGGTGCAATGCAACACCCGCTTTCTCGTATGGCTGCCACAGCGACTAGACGATTTAGAAAAACCCTTTACAGATAAGCTTCACGCAATAAACTGTAAACTTTGGGTGGCTTCCCTTTCCATTTTCTAAAAGATTATCAGTTCTTCGTATAAACTCGTAAATCGTTTTCTTTGTTTACATTCCTAGTGTCGTTGATTGTATGGTGCTCCGTTGTCGCGAACATGTCAGCAATGGTGCTAACAAAGAGAAACTAGTGTCTCGCCAGAGGAAGGCTCTCGGGAAGCGGACTCTGCGTTCGCTTCGCCGAGGGTCTATATCGTCCAGCGGTGTAGAGGGTGGGGTGATTCCGATCACTCTCCTTACTCCTCAGGGTGGGAGAAGGCCCCTGCGCAGCTCTTCCCGGCCCCCAGGTCCTTGAAATAGAGGGCCAGGGGTCAAAAAGGGGGATTCACACACCCCGCTGGTTCCTTCGCCCCGGGTGCTGCTACCCATAAGGCTTGCGAGCCTAAGCCTAGGTAAAAAGCTTAGGCTTGCGAGGAGGAAGCAGTCGTTGCCGCCCTCGGGGATGGCGGTATCTTCGGTTTGCCCTAGAGGGGGAGGTATACGAGTTCAGTTCCCTTCGGCCTGGCAACAGCACCGTACTGCTTCACGCGAGTGATGAAAACAGTGTCATCATGTTGCCATCGTGCAGGACTGCGGTTCCACGCGTACCTGGACGATTCACTGTGCCCGCCCAGTAACTGGCGACAGTGTCTTTGACAGGTGGAGTTTATAACGTAATCGCTCCTACGTTCTCTCGGCTTCTTGATAAACGCCAAGAACTCCGAGCTGACCCCCTCCCAGGAATTCATTTTCCTGGGGGTGACGTTTGATCTAGTGAAAGGTACGGTCTGCCCTGCCCCACACAGATTGCTGGCTTTTGTCAATTACTCACCACATTGACGAATCGTACGGCTGCAACGCCAAGGGATCTCCGCAGGCTTCTAGGCCACATGGAATCCTTCTCTCACCTCCTCCCGGGGGCGAAAGGGGCTCAACGCGAGCTACAGTTGCAGCTGTCGTCGAAATGGGACAGCAACCATTGGGACGTGACGATCCCTATCACCATGTGGTTTCGGGCCACAGTTGCGGGAGGGCTTTCTGGACCAGACAAGCCCTCTTCACCAACCCCAGCCCACGCAGACACTGTTTACAGATGCCTGCAACACGGGCTGGGACGCCAATATCGGTCCATCAAGCAGTAATAGCCTGAGCAACTCAACTCAACTCAACAGCTGCCGTAAACAAATAGGGGGTGCTGGTTTCCCACGACCTATGCAGACTGACGATTCAGATACTGCAGAAAGTCTGGGACAATCACGGTCACCTGGTAGCACAGCACATTCTTGGCACTGCCAATGTCTTGGCGGATGCCATAAGCAGGAAGCATACCATAGTCCAGACGGAATGGACGATTCAAATGAAATGACTGGGATTCATCGATGGTAAATACTTCTCAAGCTAAGTACATGATGCTATGATAAATAAACAGTGAAATAGAACATTATTAGTTTGCCTACTTTACTGTGCGTATATAAGGCACTATTATTATATCCAGGTATATTCATTTATCCTTCTTTTCTATTTCTATAAAACACGATAAAACACACACCCGCCCACCTTCCCCACAGGCTGTATGGAATCGGAACGAGAGATATACAGAAGACGGGTGATGATTTCTGCCCATGCAACACGTGACAGGGCATCACATGATGCTCTGTTGTGACCTGTACTGGCTTAACACAGCTCATGGGAAACAGTGCAGGTTGTGTTCGGGAGATTTCACCATAATACAAAATTTTGCAAGTCAAAATATGTGTTTTTCATACAATGCAGGAAAACTTAAGTTTGAATAGATGGCTATTCGGGGGGGAATTGCGGCACTATTCGAGTGTTTTATCATAAGTATCTCATAGAAATAGAAATAATTTTCTCCTATCACTAGACACATGAAATATTTAGTATATACTTTAATTATATATTTATCAACAAAACCTCAATTAGAATATGATAAATTCTCCAAACTGGACATATGTATGGTGATGTCATAAAACACATCACAGTACATTATTATCCTTACCGAAAAGAAGCTACACAACTGTAGCTGTAAAATAGAATTGAATTGAACATACTAGTATATAAACAGAAGTATGACACTGGTTTATTAATAACAAGCCACACTGTTTCAGGACCGATACTCAATTCTCCGATCATTAATACTGATGTTCATCTCCACAACCTCCATGTGAAGCCTGGTACTTCGCTGGCCATGCTGTCTGCGTGTGTGGCTCAGTCCGTGACCCGAGCCATCAAGAATGCTCGTAGCGTTCTCCTGGAGCCCATGATGAAACTGGAGGTAAGTCACGTGGATGTTACAAGATGCCCCGACAGAAAATGTAAGCCAGAGGATTAACCATTTCCTAGTTCAGTATCAGACCCTCATCCAGAGTTTCAATCCTAGGGTCTGTTCCTTTCTAGTACAGTACATTTCCTAGGCATGCAACAATCTAAGATGTATTCTGATACTTTAGGATGAATTGCAACCTTGCCGTATAAACCTCCAGCGATGTTATCCTATTGTCTTTTTGAGTTCTTATTTTCTCGGAACAACTGGTTTTGAGGGCATTCCAGGATATTCTATTGAATGTTAGTGATTTTCAAACGTGTCAACATTTTAGGTATCATTAAAAAAAGTCTCTTCTCGCTGAAACAGCGTATTGCCAACAGTTGCTATATTGTGTGTGGTCTTGCATCGCCTAGTGATCTGGTACACCTGGCACACCGTGCCTTGTTGCTCTTTTCTCGTCACACTTGTTCTGGGTAATCTTTCACAAAGCTCTCTTATCCACTAGACCATAACGGTGTTAGCTATCAGCAAAGAGAGGGTTATGGTCTCTTCGTGGATGAGAGCTTCATGAAAGGACACCCTGGACACGTGCAGGCTCATGGACATGTACTAGTCCATTTCATTGTCTAATACAATGTGAGGAAAACGGTAGGAGCAATCCTTGTAGATGTGACCTAGCAGGTAATCTGGCTGTGGGAAGATGTTTTTTGTGATGACTGAGAATGTGTATAAGAATTTTCTGTTGACCAGATCACAACAGATGAAGCCTATCTACACATAGTGCTGGCAGATCTGTCACGTCGGCGAAGTCACATTGAAGATGTAGTGATGAGGCAGGAAGTGCGTGTTGTGAAGGCTGTCACCCCTTTAGCTGAGCTGATGGGCTACTCCAGTGACATCCGCACCATCACGTCAGGAACATCATCCCTCGCCATGGAGCTGTCTCATTACCAGTTAATGACGCAGCAGGAACAGAACAAAGCCATAGAAAGAATCATTGGTTTCCTGCCAGACAGTCATCTCCAGACAAAATCATGAGTTCAACAGATGAATGAATACCTGTTCAAGTATTACCATCTCTTCAGTGATGGATAGCTACACTTGCCTCTGTTTCTACCCATCCCGTAATGCCATACATTTCTCTGGCTGGCAAATGGTACCCTGGTGGCAGAGTGAGTTGTCTTTCCTTGTGTCTAATTATTACACTAACCAATCAAAACACGTTATTAACAGCTGCAATATATAACAGCCTACATGGCACCTGATGAGACCCCAAAAGAGGCAACACCCATACCAAGTGGTAAATAGAAAAATATGATGCTAAGACATCCAAAGTTTCCATTCCC
>JAUTBT010002359.1:0-10148 GCA_032361225.1 Lepetodrilus schrolli
TATATATATAAATACACACACGTCTATATTTAATAAGTGTTTTCTCCAGAGAAAAAAGGGGCCGTAAAAGAAAATACGTCTTGGTATATGTTTAGGCCACTACCGACATTGAAACCATACGTCAGTGAGTTATAGGGTTCATTTCACAATGCAATATGTTTTCTCTCTATAAATACTGCTAGCATATATTCCAGTCACTACAACTGTTGATTAAAGGCCATTAAGTTACCGGTTTGATAGTCTGCTGTCCATTTCTGGTATCAAATGGTCTTCACAGATTGTCCTAAAAATATTAATCAACAATGAATCCTTATATTTCAGGTGTCAGGTGCACGTTTTATACCATTCATCATCATTATAATCATTTAAATCTCTTCTTCCTCCTCATCCTCGTCGTCTTCGTCATCATTGTCGTCGCAGCATCACCATCATCAACAACTATAACAACAACATCAACAGTCATAGCAACCGCATTACCAGTAATAGCATCACCACCGTCATCATCATTAATCATCATCACATCACCATCTTTAGTAATGAATATGAATAATTTCTTCGTGGTTGCTGTATCCCATTTATATGGACAAACAACGGTTTTATTTTTTTTAAATGAATGAAGATTGGTTATCAAGATGTAAAGAGAATGAGAGAGAGAGAGAGAGTGAGAGAGAGAGAGGGCGAGAGAGAGAGAGAGAGAGAGAGAGAGAGAGAGAGATGGGGGTGGGGGTGGGGTGAGGAAGATGTAGACGTACTAGGAAGACATATATTTCATATACACAAATAACATTCACGCACATATATTCAGGTAAAGATAGGAGGGTATGGGAAATAACCTGTACATGCTAAGATAGAAATCTTGAGAGAGAGAGAGAGAGAGAATGAGAGAGAGAATGGGAGAGAGGGAGATGGTAGCAAGGTTACGCGTGGGAGTCGAGACATTAGGACCAAGGCTTTTGACGTTCTCGCTATATTTGCCTGAGTGGATTTTGAATTAGATTGATTATAAGATGAGATATTTCGCAAGGAGGCACAAAGCAAGCATTATATACCGATCCTACCGGCCATCCGTGGTTACGACAACCACTGAATCTTTCAGGGGCCATATTCCCGAACTATCGTATACGTAACTACATCGTTAAGCATTCCTGGAGAAAACATATGATCCCGATAAAGTCAGATTTTCCTCTACCGAAGCTTAGCGCTGCCGTTACGTACACGATAGCGTCGGGAAAATGGACCCAGGACCCCATTTCAGAGAACGATATTAGCGCCACGAGAGTAGTAACTGTTACGTAAATATAGAGTTACGATCGTTCTGTGAAACATGCCCCATGACTCTAAAACTTAACTATATAGAACTGAATGAATGCAGGGTACATGGTAACTGTACTTCACTTTGCTTACAATTGGAAAGGAACTGTTGGAGCTATACATCCGGGATCCTTGTGTCGTCGCAAAAGCTAGCCCCAGGCAACGATCACCGCATGGCGATGTGCTGATGGGTGGCGGACGAGATACCTTTACTATAAAAACACCGTTAGTCTAGTAACTGAGGAACCGTCAGAATATACGGAGGTATACAGCGGCTAGAGTACAACGTCAAAGCATGGATTTTGATAATTAGCATAAATGACGGTGCAGTAGTTTGTAGATTGGACATTTTTTAAAACATATTTACGTGGTTGGAGAGTATTAATCTATTTATAGACTAAAAATAAACAACATGTATCAACAAGTGTATCATAATATTATTCGCATTCTGCTCGTGTATTTACATACAGTTATTACAAAAATGCCTATATTTATTATTAAGAAGATATGCTTGCATCAAAGGACTCTGAATAATAATAATAATTTTAATATATTATACAATATTTTATTGGTTACATTTTTCGTTGCATCAGAGCTATGCATCCTGCTATACTGTCAGAAATATATAGACCACTTACTATTGTCAGAGCTATATACTACGTACTTAGATAAACTTAGCTATCACAGCCACATCAACATTCTTATTTTAATGTCACAACGCCATCATTATACATTTATATTCTTGATATTTCAATTAAATCTGATCACAAAATCTGCATACTACAGTGACTGACCCACATCGAGATCGAAGAATTATGCGGTGCCTATTGTTTCTAAGTTGACTGCTAGTCTATTACTCAATGCTGTAAGTCTTCTTAATCAATCACGTTAGTCCAAATATAGACCGATTTGAAATACAGAGCAGTTATATGGTTGGAGCTGAAAAACATATATCTTGGTGGAATTAATTAACCAGTCAGACATGCAACAAATGAAACAGGATGTCGTTTGGTCAAACGGCGAAAACTGAACGACAGCATATATAATTGAATGCTGCCCTTTTTGACTAACATTGTCTAACTTTCATGCAATTCGAATAAATGGTTTTATAAAATAAAATAAAAATAGTTTATTAACTATATTATATAAAATAACATTTACTATCGATTTTTCATTTAACGTTCATACACATCTCAGATATAGGTCCGTTGACCGATTCTCTAATACACCTTACACACAGTATTCGAAATAGGGCGTGCAAGTAAAATCGCGCTCCTATCAACTTCCGGGGGATAGCCAGCTGATTTCCGGACGCGCCGTGCGCTTACGGTATGCTTGTGTGCAGATCCCAGTCGAGATGTAATAACACACTGTCAACACTTCTTCTCGAATAATCAGCGATTAATGGCTATTTTGTTTTCTTTTAGGGTGCAACCACACCTCTATTAGATATAATAATAATAATAGTGCATTTCTAATGCGCTGGACTCCATATGGAAAAACACATGCTCGAAGCGCAAACAAAGACAGTCACTAGGGATAGGCTTGGCGGAAGAGATGAGTCTTCAGAAGGGCTTTGAAAGAAGGGTAGTCTGGACAGGATCGAAGTTCTGTGGGAAGCTTGTTCCATTCCACGGCAGCGGTGTAAGAAAATGATCTCTGTCCATAGCGGCAGGACTTCACAGTAGGGATGTTCAAGAGGACTTGTGAAGCTGAGCGAAGTGATCTTGTTGGTGAGTAGAGCTGAAGAAGGTCACAGAGATATCCTGGAGCTGAGCCTGTGATACATTGGTACGCGAGGCAGAGGGTCTTGTAGGTCACTCTTTGCTGGATTGGCAGCCAGTGGAGATCTTTCAGCACAGGTGTTATGTGGTCGCTCCTGGGACATTGTGCTACAATCCTGGCTGCGGTGTTCTGCATTCGCTGAAGCCGGCCAATCTGAGACATGGGGGCACCGGTCAGCACACAGTTGCAATAGTCCAATCGCGACATTACCATGGACAACACCAGCGTGATCGTAGGTATTTGTGGATTTTCCCAATGTTCCGGATGTGGAGGAAGCAGATCTTTGAGACGTGGTCAAAATGTTTGACCATCGCCAGATCACTGTCAAGTATGACTACGAGATTTCTGACTGAGCTTGCGAGTGGAATTGATGGCGTGCCGACTGTGATTGAATCGATCTTCGTGCTGTTGCATCTGGCAGCTGGTCCAATGAGAATGGACTCTGTCTTGTCATTGTTGAGCTTTAGCATATTTGCTGTCATCCAGTCAGTGGTTGCGGAGATGGTTGACACGGTTGCTGCTACAGATGGCTTGAAGATCGAGTTGAGCTGGGAATCGTCCGCGTCCGTTGTATCTTGTTTGGTTTGGTGCATAACGAAAAAAGCATTGGCCCCAGTACTGATACCTGTGGAACTCCACACTTCAGCTCTGTAGCAGCGGAGTGGTCACTTCCAATTTGCTACTACTTCATCGGACCTTCGCCAGCGAATACAATGTGAAGCCATAAATAGGCTTTTTGTACGACTGAACCGGCTATGTATTGGAGATGTATTGGCAAAGGTGGAGATCAGGGTCCCCATCCCTTTTATGGTTGTAATTGGCTGGTTGCAGTTATCATCCTTGGTTCATCAGTGGTTTTCGCAGGTTGACTGCAACATTCAGCGCTACAGATGTTGCAGGTTTGCACCTGGCCTAAACTGACATGATGATATGAGTTTAATAATCTTGAAAGTGGCTCTACTTTAAACCTCATTAAACAAAAATAAATAAATAAAACAATCAAGGTGAGAGACAATAAAAATATCATTATTGTCCATTTTTAGGGATGTGTAATACGATACCAATATTTCGACATGGTACAAATGGTCGGTGACTATCCATATATAAAAGAATATGGAGGGACGTGTTTCAACAGTTATTAAATAATTACACTAAATGTATACTTTATAACATTATTTACTTGCTCAGTTTTAGGGTAGTATTTTGGTCTTTTAAAGTCATTGAAAATACCTTGAATTTGGTTAATTAAATTATTGTTGTAAATCGTTGATAGATATAGTTTCACTTCATGCTTGTAAATACCTAGTTAACTTTTGGAAATGAGCAGATGAGTAGGGACATTTACAAATTATTTAGAGTTTTACAAATTTCCTATTGTGATTTCTTTCAATTTTCACGCACAGTAGACGCTAGAAAACCTAAGTGTCTAACATTTCTGACATTGAAGCAAGGGGCATGCCAATATGATAGCATGCGTGGGTTTGTTAGAATTCGTCAGCGTAAATACCTTTGGAACAGATCGTAATAGCGGATAGCCTTTCAGCAAGTATTAAGGAAGATTCTAAGGGAGTGGTATGCTTTAATACGTTTTGTCATAGTAAAGTATTAGTATTGTAGCTAAAAGGACGATATACCTCCTTTTCCATTCTTGCAAAAGCACGTACGCACGCGCATAAGCACATACGCAAGCACGCCAGAAACTGAAACTCCTAATGGAATGTTGAAGAAATCTAGGCATGCAATCAGTGGGAATATTACATTAAACTCTTAAAAGTAATAATGAGACGGATTTAAGTAAATGAGAAGTGAAATAGTAATTAATTCCTAAACGAGTTCTACGGATGTTATTTGGTCATATTTTAGTCATTTACCGATGGAGGACCCGATGTAGGAAGCGAGTACATTAATTCTTTTACTTTGAGATCAAATACAAACTTATCGGACGTGCATTATACATGATTTGGTCATTAACGTGGAGGAAGGTGTCTACATATTTCAATTAGACCGGTCACTTTTGACATGAGATTCAAAGCAGTTTGACAGGTATCTTCAACTTCAGAACCCTGAATAGAGGATAATCAACTCAGTTGGAACAACCAGATACACATTAACAGATTTATCTTCACGTCGAGTTCAAACGAAGTTCAAAACAACAAGTTCAAGGAAAGCTACTTTGTGAGGAGATTAGCAGATTGTGTGTCTCAGTGTACTGCTATCTCTGGCACCCCTCTATCTTCTGTCGCACACTGCCAGGTAGTGAATCCATAGTACTATTTTATAACGTATCAGATATTCTATTAACTGCTGATTGCAGTCTTCGCCTTCCAGATCTCAGGATAATGTTGAATAATGATGGAGCCATATTTATAAGATGCAACGCTTATGGAGGTGGTAATATCTTAACGATTATACATGGCTGTCGTCGCACATTTATCATTTCCATAATATCTGTAAAACGAACTATGCACACGCCATTGTACGTTTGCTATGTGTCATTTGCGGTCTGCTACCCAGGACATTTGATGTAATATGGTAAGGAATAGTTGATATCTCCATCAGTCAGCTAGAGAGAGAGAGAGAGAGAGAGAGAGAGAGAGGGGGGGGGGCAGACAGAGAGAGGCAGACAGACAGACACAGAGAGAGAAGAGACTGTGAGAGAGAAATAGAGACAGGGAGAGACACAGAGAGAGAGAGACAGAGAGAGGGGAGAAGAGACTGTGAGAGAGACACACAGAGAGACACACAGAGACACACAGAGACAGAGAGAGGGGAGAAGAGACTGTGAGAGACAGAAAGGGGGAGTGTAAGGAAGGTAGAGTGGGGGCGGAGAACGGAAGGATTGAGCCACCACAACAGCCACACCCACCACCACCCACCCCTTAAAAACACCGTCCACACCTACGACCTCTCACACACACTATCCGTCAACCCTAAGCGTAAACCAGTCTACATTACATTCACACGTCATATGTCAATGGTGGTATACCAAACGCCTGCCTGCCTCTGAGACATGCACGTCCATTACAAACAAGACAACATCCCTATTACTGGAGAGCGGAAGCAGCTTTGGGCAATTATTACAAATGCTAAATCCGATTGATCGCGCAGCCTATCCCTACCTATCGATGACTAGAAATAATCTTTATCATTACAGAATTCGCCAGTTTCCCTTCTAACCCTGCTTGAGGTGCTGGTCTGACATCAAAACAGTATTGTTCTATCATGTGAAATTCAAGGGCGCTATTAGTATTGCCATTATAGCTAATACTAGATTACCGGTAGATGTAGGAAATTAGAATTGGTATACGCATGATTAACCTATCTCTAATTAAGTGGTGTAAGACACATTCTTATGTTAGATGCCAATATGGAGACGCAGCATATAGTGCCGGGATTCTGCTGCTGCTTCTGTTGTTGCTACTGCAAATACTACTACTACTACTACTACTACTACTACTACTACTACTACTACTATTACTACCGTTACTATTATTATTATTACTACTACTACAACTATTACTAATACTATTACTACTACTACTACTATTACTACTACTACTACTACAACTATTACTACTACTACTACTACTATTACTACTACTACTATTACTACTATTACTACTACTACTACTATTACTACCATTAATATTACTAATATTACTTCTACTACTACAATTACTACCATTACTACTACTACTACTACTACTTCTACTACTATTACTACTACTACTACCACTACTACTATACTACTACCACTACTACTACAATTATTATCATTAATATTAACATATTATAACATATATATCGAATGATCACCACATCCATCAACATTCGCTATACTACACATTGTAAATTACTTCATTCATGAATACTGAAAGCAGCGGCATGAGAATCTGAAATGATTCAACCTGCCAGTACTTACACATCCTTTAGATACATTGATATGTGGAGATTGATAGGACTGCTCAATGCAGACACACACACACCTCTTTTAATGGTAATTCCAGACCACCAGGTAACGAGATGGAACTAGAGAAGAATTCAATGCTTCGCCACCAGTGCACGTCCGACATCCCGTCGCTCATCTCAACACGTCCTGTTTTAAATTAGCGTAAAGAGAGGGTACGATGTCTGTCACACTGGGGTTGGGGGTGGGGGTCGTGAAAGAGAGAGAGAGAGAGAGAGAGAGAGAGAGAGAGAGAGAGAGAGGAGGGGGGTCAAGACTACCATGTTCACTCACTTAGCAAAGTACAAATTCGTTTTGATATTCACATACTTGCTAAATATTTCTCTTTCAATACATGCCATTTAATTACTAATGTTTGCTTATATTTATTAATATTAATATTTATTAAATATGTTAAGAATATGCTGATTAAAAATATGTTATTCTTGTATATGCTACTACTGAAATGAATATTTTATAAATATGTTAATTTATTTATATATTCTGCTCATATGCATATACATGTATTGCATTTGTAAAGTAACAGATATAGACTATATATTATCACAGTGATTTCAATATTCATATTGCTCTGAATCTGATATAGACATAAAGGAAACATATTAACATACTGGTAGGTCATCTAATATAAATCCATGTTCCTGGTCTACTGGATGTCAGACGACCGTTATTTATGTATATACTAGACTTGATTTAAGACTTCTCTAACTAACCGCCTAACAATTCCGTACGCCTGAGGAAGAAATGGTAATATTTATTCAACATGACGTTTTGACATATGCCCGTCGGGTATTATAATGATGACGTAGCAGATCCAGAAGCCACGGCGAAATAGGAAGTTCCGGAAAGCAGGTGTGAAAGGGATGTAGAGATTTTAGCGGGATCATGTTTAGCTAAAACCTTCCTTTGAGAGTTAGTTGAAAAGTTCGTGTGTAAGTTTCAGAAATGTCCAAGAGGAGAATTACTTTGACTGACCATCATCATCTAGCGATTTCATTAAGGACAGAATAGATATAGTTATGTATAGAGATATAAGTACCGCACTTATCAAATCTACGATCTGTTCACCGCAACAACAACCGCAAACAAAAAAGAATAGAAAAGAACACAGACAAAACCCGGCCTGCGGCCCCTCGCCTCCATCACCTCCCAGTAGTGGACAGATACTCAACCTTTCTCCTGTACGCTAATACGTTATTTCAAACGTCACTATGAGACATTACTAATATGGTATGATTGTATATGAAAGTTAGCATTAGACGCGTGCAACTTGCAAACAAGATCACTTGACCATGATTCCCAAAGGCTTCCCTGATCAGGAAACCCTCCAACAAAATACGTAGATACCTTCAGGGCAAAATTAACCCACTTTCAAAGCATGTCTTCTAAATATATCGTTCGTTATCTTTGGCTTGCAGACCCGGAAAAATTACAGGAACTGTAAAACGGAAAATGTGACTGTTTCTGAAACCATTGCTGCCATTATAGGCGTCTCTGCGAGATACGAGACGTAATCCGTACAGCACAGTTATACGCATCTAAAAGACAATGGCGTTCGGTACTTCCAGTCCATGATAACAGACTAATAATAGCGTCTCCAGGAGCATACTTCATGGACCCAGACAGCTGTCGCACGTCGATGCAATGCCTATTTACTTAGTGTACAGTTACCATCATTGGAGCATCTAGCGCATCACCCGTGGCTTACTGCAACACGTAATTTAGTTATTGCGGATTTTCCTCCCACCATCGCTGAAATTATAATTTTCGGATTTAAAACGAAACGATTTCTCTCTTCTCTCTCTCTCTCTCTCTCTCTCTCTCTCTCTTCTCCTCTCTCTCTCTTTCTCTTTCGCACTCTCTCTGACACACACACTCTTGCTATCTCTTTCGCTCTCCCTCTCTCTCTCTCTCTCTCTCTCTCTCTCTCTCTCTCTCTCTCTCTCTCTCTCTCTCTCTCTCGCTCTCTCTTATTTTCCCACTTACCTTCGTGGTCGTTTGAGTTCTTCAATAACAGCATTAACATAATTCCTGCAACACGGTATTTCTATAATTGTCATTTACAATGCAGATATGATAAAACAGTTAAGCCTACAGGTATTTTTAGTATCTGAGGATTATACAGAATGTTATACAATGCTAATATATATAGCGGTAAACAAGTAACCTATTGGTTGGCACGGACAGTGGAATGTTCATGGGAAACATTTCTGAGCAAGATTACCATGAACGCCACCTTGGCGTGGAATGAACAGATTACAACGTAACATGGCGTTGTATTAACAGATTACAACGTAACATGGCGTGGTATTAACATATTACAACGTAATATGGCGTGGTATTAACAGATTGCAACGTAACATGGCGTGGTATTAACAGATTACAACGTAACAAGGCGTGGTATTAACAGATTACAACGTAACATGGCGTGGTATTAACAGATTACAACGTAACATGGCGTGGTATTAACATATTACAACGTAACATGGTGTGGGCGTGGTCCTACTTACCAGCCACTGTAGGCGAACATTACAGAATAGAATGCCTTGGCGATTTTGGCTGGTGATGTCACTGAGCCTTCAAAACCAGTTAACATATCGCCGTACGTCCCTTAAACAAAATGTAACACATACATAACCCTCATAAAATTCAGTTACTGAAAATAAACGGTTTAGATTCCGGTTAATATTTCAAGTATGCAAGATTTGGTCCAAACTATATATTCTTAGTAATAGGGTTTAAAAAAACACAAAAACAAATGACAACAATGTGCAACATTTCTACTATGTTTGGATAAAATGGGTAAGCAATAAAAGAGTATTTAAGTAAAGAAACGTAATAATTGATGTATACATGTATCCTCCGATAATGATCTCAATGAAGGAATGTAAGAATTAATGTTCATACATCAATTATGACTTTTGAGTATGATTTAAAACTAGTTAATATTGTAGTCTCTCCCTCTCTCTCTTTCTCTCTCTCTCTATCTCTCTCTCTCTCTCTCTCTATATATATATATATATATATATATATATATATATATATCACACACACACACACACACACACACACACACACACACACA
>JAUTBT010002360.1:0-10148 GCA_032361225.1 Lepetodrilus schrolli
CACACACACACACACACACACACAACACACACACACACACACACACACACACACACACACACACACACACACACACACACATTTATTTAAAAAAAAATATTATAGATATTCTACACACACACACACACACACACACACACAACACAACACAACACAACACAACACAACACAACACACACACACACACACACACATACACACACATTTATTTAAAAAAAAAATATTATAGATATTCTAGATCTAAAAAAAGAAGAAGAAAGTAATGAAATAAAACAATAATAATATAATGGAGACATGCTACCAGTCTAGGTCAGCCTTGCCTCGCAATCTAATATCTATAACAAGGGATATAGATATATCTATAACAAGGGTGGACACTTAATGGTCCCTCAACACTCAACTTAAATTTTAATTGTGCTTATCAATTTTATTGTCAAGCTCTGTAGCTGTCTTAATGGTACCATTTCATGTTCCCTGTGGGAGCAGTTCTTACCACAAATACCTCTGAATTAAATCATTAAATATAATACATTTATTAATATTTACACATTTACTTGGAACTATATTTTTTCCGCGTGCTTTAACCCAGTTCCCAAAATATGTGCCTATATATAGTGTTTATGATTGAAAATTGATATATTAATAGTCTCTATAGTTATGTAATAAATTGAATCTTGCATTCGTGTACATATATTACTGAATTTACTAAACTCAGCAAAGCCTCGTATAATATTAGTTTTGCCGACTCGTTTAATAAATTCAGTATCATATGACCACCCATGTGAGATCCTCTATACTGTAAATCACGAAATTAATACGGACATGATATTAATGCTAATAATGCGAATAATGCGACCGGCGTATAGTTGCGTTTAATTGGTGCGCATTTATGACTAAAATCTAGATGTCGCATTAAATAAATGACGCATTAAATAAGTGATTTACAGTATGTTTAGGTATACCGCATCATTGCATTTTCTTGAGTGTGATCATTGACAACACATTTTACAAAGCAGTGTAGGAAGCTTTGTAATGTACACATTACAATAGTATACAGTATGTACCCTACAGTCGACGTAGTTCTGTTAATGCAGTGTCCTGTCGTCTTGTTGGTGTAGATCGTATCATGGAAATCCATATATGCGTATATATTAATGTTGCTAACATTTTTACTTTAATGCGTTCACGTAGAATTGCATACTATGTCAGTGTAGATCAATTAAACTATATTTATCAGACTAACATAACATGTCATTGTAATGGTCTAAGTTATAAACAAAATGCCTGAATTAAATTATGTTGACTTTCAATTCTATCAATCTGATTTAGTTTATATATGTCACGATACACTGCAATAATGTTATTTTTCAACATTCCAGAAACCACTAGAATATCGTGTATAATTCCGATGTCTTTCCACTGGAATTCTAGTAAGACCAAATATTACCAGTAGATTTTTGGAATGCTTGAAGCATACGATGGTTGCTGCATCAATATTGTTCTATGGTAAAACGCCCTGTCTGCAACATGTTTGATATTAACTGCGTGTTGTTGATGATGACAAATTGCGTTCATAATCCAAATTGTACAACAGTAACCTTATTTTTAGAAAAACAATCTTAATCATACAATTCATCTCGGTGTGACAGTGGTTTGTTTCTATATAGTACGGCTATGATATGCCTGGCAAGGGCTGTTATGTGAGACAGCACAGCCCCGATCAGGAATATATACATTCAGTTGTAGTTGAATTAAAACTAGTCTGAAATCCAATATTGCTTCATGACAGGTGGTGAAGAACTTCCTATCGTTCATAATATACAGTCAGTGCGAATGTCATATTATATGAGCTGAAACGAATATTCGAATATTCGCAAATGAATATTAAATTACGAATATTCGAATAGTAAAACGGCATTCGGAATATTCGAGACGTGTAACATTCGAGACGTGTAACGATACTTTTTTTTATCGATACGGTGACAATATGACCGGAAATGTCACTTTGTAGCATATTATATTATAATAAGATTTCAAACAAATATTCTAATACCAATAGAATACTTACAAACGAATATTCGAATATCAGTGTTGCTATTCGTTTCAGTTCTAGATATTATGCACATGCAGTTCTTGTAAAACATTTGATGTTATCTCGCTATTAATCTCACATGTCTCGTTGTTTTAAACGTCATTAAATATTGGTTACATGCACACTTGGTCTGTACTTTCTTTGATGGTCAGATATATACATACTAGTATCTATTGTTATCCAAATACTGTATCCTACACTGTGAGTATCTTTCATCAATCCTGCGTTTCATGAAAGGGTCGTACTAATAATGCACATGTATATATTACACTATGGTCGAAAGCTTGCTCATAGCGCTACATTATTGCCCTGGTCAATACATAAACATGTACTCATTTAACCTTCTCATCTCCCTGGGGAGTATACAACCCAAGCTGTCAGTTAAGGCGCTAGAAGGTTTACATTCACGATTCCATCTCATCCTACAGGGTACCCATTCACAGGTGGATGGAGTGAAGCATTGTAGATTTAAGTACTTTGCTCAAAAGTTGAACACGATGGCATGAGCTAGGCTCGAACCCGGGACCTCCGGGTTATGAAGCAGACTCGCTATAGCTACCTCTAGACCACCACGCTCCACTCCCCTAAACCTGTACTGTAGTCCGGGCCCAAATCAGGACATATGCAATGTCTTAAGTATATGACGTAAATCTCTATTTACACCTGGATTCCCGGGAGTTCGACACGTTCGTGAAACGCAGGCCAGATTTCTAATGGTTACATTCTGGGTGGATGATACATAAAAATAACACTTTTTATTTTATTTTACAGAAAGCATTTAATAGCAGGACATCAAAAGAGAATACAGTCTATGCATATCTTTGCACAGACAACGACGGTAACCTTGAACCTGATGAAGGAACAAGTACATTGTTATACCATCTATTTGCTGTGGCCTCACTCTCACTCTCACTCTCACTCTCACTCTCACTCTCACTCATCTCATTCTCACTTTCTTTCTCACTCTCCATCAACCTACCCGGATCACCCTGGTTGCAATGCTATGAAGAATGTATGAGGCATCTGTTTTACATGATTTGACTACGTGCTTGTTACTAACTTATTGAATATGCAACTTCATTATAAATATCACATAACTAGAAGTCAAATATTAGTATGAAAGCATAGGTTAATGACAACTCTAGTACCGTGTGTAACTACATTATGCATAAATGTATTTGTGCTTGTTTCTGGATCCGGATTAACTAAGTCAAGCGTATTCATGAACGTCTCCTCAATTATAGTCCGTACATGTTTCTTCATCTATAGTTGATGGCATGTGTGCATTTCAATATGCATAGTCACGTATCTCAAACAGTGTACGCGAATTACTATTGATCTCATTGACAGGGATGTCATATTTCAATGTTTTTACAGCAAGGAATAAAGAGGAATAATATTCACAGAGCATGTATTAATACACGTTTCTTGATTAGTCACGTTAATAATGTTAATACAATACAAATATAGCAAAGAACAATTAGTCACGTTTGGTAATATTATTAATTAATACAAAAGTCTAGTGTGGGGCAATAAAAAGAATTGATTCTATCAAAATTATGGAAATAATTTCGGTAATATCATGTATAATGCAAATCTAGTATAGGGCAAATTTGAAATTGTATATTATCTAAGCATATTCTAATAATAATTCTGCTAGTTTATTGTGTAATTAGACGTTGTTTTCTACGTAGTAGACTAACATGCAGTTAGAATCAATAATACGATTACAATGACTATCCACAACATTCGCTATTCGTGCAGAATACGTCAAATTTAATGATGAATGTGATCATTGAGATTATTACGATCGTGAACTTAATTGCTGTAAATTGTATGTTTATTAATTCCATTCATGATCGTGCGTTAGTCTTGAGAAAGATAGTCAGGACTAAACATTACGAAACCTGTACAGTATGATATTGTGCTCAAGCTCAACTTGTATATGGGGATTTGTGAACAAAACCTTGTTGAGCACGAATTTGTACTCAAGAAAGTTTCGCAATCTCTGGCACAGGCTTTGCAGAGATGTATGGAATGCTAATGAAATGCGAAGACCGTCTAAATTATTGTGAATACGAGACGATGTGGCCTTTAAGTGGAGCATCCTTTGGTCTCTGCGCTATGGACGTGAAGTAGATCAGGAGTTGTAGAGTGGTGTGAATGTCCAGCCCGGCAATTGTTGACACAAGCTGTAGTCAATGATATATGATAATGTGTATCAAAGGTGCTTCGGCAGAATATCAATGATTCAATATATATATATATATATATATATATATAGAGAGAGAGAGAGAGAGAAAAAAAAGAAAAGAGAGAGAGAGAATACAAGGAATCAATTTATGCTTCTAAAATAAAATAATGATATCAATAATAATAATATTATTATTATTAATATTATTATTATTATTATATAACATATAAAAACTAAATAATTATGCATACAATATATTGACTATACTAGTTTGCATTAGCAATTCATGAACTAAAATTTCTTTGGAAATTCCAACCAGTAATATCTCAGTCAGCAACTGGATCTACTACCATGTAACATGCTGGTAATGCTATCAGTTATGTCAAAGACCTTGCATCCATTCAGTATATAACTGATAATTCTCTTACACGCTCCTACACATTCTCTCAATGTAATCCTAGCTACCTGCATTGGGTATTAATACAGCTCTACCCACATAATATCTGGGTTAGGTCACCCATTATTGATGATTAATTGTTCGTGACCTGGCTTTACTTTGCTCCTATTGTACTGACTAATTGGCCAATAAGGTTGTTTTCTCTTTTCGGCGGTGGACTTATTGATCACGAGTTCAGTGGATGCAACACAACGTGTAATACCCTCTGGTCAATTGTACCAGGACATTGCAAACAAGCAGAATCCATATATCACTGAGCCCGACACTCTCGCAGCTGGAGTGTCGATAAGAGTGTCAACGCATCCTCCAGAGGTTGTGTAGAGTAATGCGACCGATATGACTGGTGTTCTTCTCAGCTGCTGCAAGATTTCGGTGGAAATCCGGCCTAGTACAAACCCGGCATGACGTTCGAAACATGTCAGCAGTGATACGAGTGAAGACGTCTTGAAAGTTGCTCTGACCCCCAATTCAATCAACCCTCGGAATGTGTTCCACCTTCCATCCAAATCCCCCCGCCTCTCGCTCAAGCTGAGACACGGTTGAAGTTATCAATGCGATTCAACAAACGGTTCATTTAAATGAACAACATGCGAAAAGATTAACATGGCTTTTAAGGCATAGTAAATAATTAAATATATAAAATACATTGTGTGAGGTGCACTGTGGACAGTGGACACTGTATTGTGTACCTTTAAACCAGTTGGTAATCATGAAAGCGTAAAAATAATAATAATTTCTATGAATGAACTGACATGTATTATTTAAGTGTATACTCTCCATGAAAAAGAAACGCATGGATTTTAAACAAACAAAATCTTATAATCCGAGCATGTTGGGTTAATGCTGTATGTGTTTCAAGCATGCCAGTATTTCAAGAAAGTGAAAACAAGAAGACATAAAAGCCATGAAATGTCAATGTCTTCTTAGTCCACCATCTGAATTTAATATTACTTGGTACCGCCTCTCAATGGTATCCATGGTATATTCAAGCTTGAGGGATGTTGGTCCACTCATTCTGGAGGGCGTACTTCAATTCTTGCAACGTCTTCGACTCCGGATGACGTTGACGCAAGCGTCGATCCCACTCACCTCATAGCAGTTCCATTTGGATCGAGGTCCGGAGGTTATCAACAGCCACGGAAGAACCTGTACATAGCTATTGTAAACGGGACCCTGGCCTCGAGGTTACGAAACATTTTCGAATACGATTTACTCAAACTTTGCAATGGGATTTGAGCATGAAATTGTACTAAAAAAAAGGTTTTATAACCTCGGGCCCTAGTGTGAAGCGTGTTATGCTGGGGTATATCATTAGCTTCCCTGGGAAGGGCGTCGGCGGCGGTGGTCATCGTTTATGGTGTGGCATGTGTTTAAAGAACCTCGTTACGGCAGCACTGTGCGGGTGAATTACATTGCATGTGAACCAGGTCGGTTGCCAACATCATTACACTGCTTCGACCGAACCTGTTGACCTCCCGTCATGCAGTTTGTGGCTAAACGTTGACGTCGACGTGGCAATATTAAAGACTTGTTATCAGTTTCATTTAGCAGACCAGACCTCGAGATCACGAACGTTTTTTTTTAGTACGATGTCATTCTCATCTCAAAGTTTTGTTCACAAATCCGCATATACAATTTTAGATTGAGAATGAAATCATGTTTTCCAATTTTTCAATTTACTACTTCTTTTGTGGCGTTTCCAATTCTTGGTTTCTTAATATTGAATATGTTATAACTTGATATTTACTTATTATTTAGTATAAACATTACATATTTAATTACCCTGCATATGTATCATACTAACGAATAAACAACGTATGCATTTTATTTTTGTATTTTCTTTATTGTGTGTATGTGTAGATGTAGTACTGTATACGTATAGTGCAGTCTCTTACTTAAATACTTGCTACATGTATAAGTAATACCGTATATCTTCTTCGAACATTCCTCTTTCAACAATTGTATATGTATGCATAGCTGCAGTATACTACGTTCGCATTATATGTATAGCTATATGCTAATAATTACGTTTAAATATGTCAGAGAGCAGTATTATGAGTATACACTTTTTTAAACTGCAAAAAGTAACACCCACCTGACGTAGAATATTGCTAGAATATAGGGCCGTAGGCTATACATTAAATCAGAGGACAAAATGCATACTTAAAAAAGCTGTAGAAATAGAACCATTGTTCGGAATTTTCTCTTAATAAACTAGTATATAATAACTGTAGATCGATGGCAACTTTCATTGTCATAAAATATAAGTTTACCAATTCTAAAAATGAAATATTACAAATCAATACAGATAATATTCTTTGTCTTTGAAAAATTAATGATCTCATCCTTAAAGTTTTGAATATCTAGATTGATGACAAGTTTATGTATTCTGATTAATTTGTATAATGCTAACTTTGAGCTCCATCTTTAGTTATAACGTAACTATTCGAGTTAACAACAAAATTGAAGTATTGTATAAAAATTACCGTCACGTTGGAAATACTTTTCTAAGGACCTGCACAGACATTTAAAATATGACCAAGGTATCGTTTCACGAGAATCTCGTATCCACTAAGAGACTAAAGCCCTTAGTGTATCCATAGTCTCAGAGTGCATAGTGTTGCCGTGTCTATCTAACTCACTGCCACTGGTAGCTATGGCTACAATCGCAAGCGCTGGTATGGCCTCCTCGTGTCTTCTAGAGCTTCGTGAAATGTTACCCCGGGAACATGGGGAAATTGGTGTCTGTGATATGTATCCGGTTTGCAAATGTCAGCACTTAGTCCGTCAAAGCGCAAGCAAAGTGCCAGCACTCAATCGAATTTGAGCAGCCATTATGAGATGCTAAAATCAACATACTCCACATCAAACATTTAGATGACAATATACATAAATACACAAATTCAATATAAAGTTGTAGAACTAATCCGTGCATGGATGTGCGGAGTCACGGTTAATGGGATACTGTATATAATGTGTTGATGATGGAAATGTGTCCAATTGATAAACATCAGAGTATCATAATGTTTAACATTGTCAGCACCTACTTATACAATAATTCGCATATGCCCAGAACATGCATACGAATAGTTTTCGAGGTGGTAGAGGAAGTGGAAATGTTACGTTTGATGAATGCAAATGTTTGTTGAAACGTTAGTGGTAGGTTTCGGTTTTAGTAAACAAGTGTAAACTCAACGTGTCGTATGAATTATTTATCGTGGTAGATAACCTCATTTTAGTCATCGGTAAGACAAGACAAATCTACGTCAAAACTCAAAGTAACTATGTATTTTTAAAAAAAATGCTTCTCTGAGGCACTGGTATTTGGATGGTCATTGTATGATATTATCAGTAATCCAGTTGGATTACACATTGCTCTATATTCTCTCTCTCTCTCTCTCTCTCTCTCTCTTTCTCTCTCTCTCTCTCTCTCTCTTTCTCTCTCTCTCCCTCTCTCGCACGCAGCACATACACACAGCAATGACATGGACGGAAAGAGAGAGAGAGAAAGAGAGAGAGAGATACAGGCAAGAGGTTCAGAACTTCAGAGTAACGGAGATAAACGAGATAAAGGCGAGAGAGCGAGCTACAACACCATACTCAATAGCCTTCATGGGCGTAGCTAGTGATTATTAACGTGTACTCAGAGCTATGTTCCCTGTTTCAATCACGGATTGTTGACATATGTCATGGTCAAACGTATCTTACCTGAAAGTATGTACACTTGATACGTCTACTACACAAGTATATTGGCAACACGGTGCATTTCCCGCAGGTGCCACTGATTTTCAATAATATCATTATAGTATTGTATTTATTTGTATCGCGAGATTATATACTAGTATACCATAAACAAACAAACAAACAAAAATCAACGGTAAATGGGTCGGTTCTGTGGACATATGTACCCACAACCCGAAACATTTAACCATCGAACATTTAACCAGATCTATGCATTTATTAACGTAATTTTAATTTATGTCTTTTTAGAAAATGTACTCACATGAGTACACTGGAAGCTACGGCCATGGACACTTCACTTGATGACATAAAACACAGTTAAGTATTCTATTTATTATATACGTCCCAAGTAGTTTGACAGCAGTTGTTTATTTAGTTAAGATTATGCAAAAACTTCATGTAGAAACGGATAATGATGTTACCCTTGAATGACCTTGATCAGCTGTGCAGCCTCAGAGCAGCTCGTGTACTCGAAACACGACAGAGACGTAAACAAATTAGTGCGATGTAGCAGCACCAGCTTTCCACAAGAAATGCTATTTCATATGTATTCAAATTAATTATATTGTTTTTATGAGTTGAATCCATGTAAACTGTGAGAAAATACTACGCTAATGTTCGAAATTTAATAGCATTTATCGATGTAAAATCCCGCGTAGTAATACAAATAAAAGTTTACTGTTGGCAAGAACTCCGAATGTCTAACAGCTAGTGTGTGTGTTTTGTACGAGATGCACATCTGAAAACATGGAAATGTTACAAATTTAGCAAGCGCTGTGACTATTGTACGATGTGTACGTACTATATTGTACTATATGTACGATTCCTGAACCAATCAACCGACACGTAAATCAGTGTTTGTAGTTTTCAAGCGGAAAAACTATGCACCACGCCGTGTCGTAATTTCGTTGTACTCGAGGCGAGTGTTTCGTGGTGATGTTCAAACCATATTTTGTGAATGCATAAAACTGTTGTAATTTTTATGATTAACCTACTAGTAGGTGATTATTCTTCAAATATAAAAGTACACTGACCACTGTCTGCACTGCAACTTGAATGTTGATGTTTCCGTGTCTTATCCTGAGTCCAGTAAATATAACTACTATCGGATTTTAAATATAGCTACAGTCGGATACTGAAGGTGTTCTTTTGAACGTGTTCCAAATACTGCTGCAATCGGATTTGACGGTTCTTCTATCACCTTTTCAACTTTGACCTGCAATATTACAGTAACGCAAGAGAATGACTTAGCAGATGTAAACATAAGGGGAATAACTCTTACGGACTTGAGAAATTAGACCAGGATATTGCTAATGACATTTATATGACTGAGATATAGAGGATATTTCATGTGTAGTGAAATAGCATGTATCTGGAAAGGTGTTATTTTCACGAGTGGCGGAGCCACAAGTGAAAATATCGGTGTTCCCACGTCACGAGATGAGAGATACATGCTATTTCACTACACATGAATATCCATTTATTATATACTTTTATTATACAATTATCAAGAAAACTTTGAAAAGAAAACGTCATGAGCTGTCAATATGACGCGTCACAATATATCATAGAACGTTTTGAAATAAGATGGCTACCCTAACGACAAGCTAGCCTTCAGTAGTTTTAACGACAAATAGAAGTCAAAACAGAATATATTCAATTAA
>JAUTBT010002363.1:0-10146 GCA_032361225.1 Lepetodrilus schrolli
AGTATACTGTGTCTGGGTGGGGTATTCATGTTCTATCTGCGGCATGATATACCTCCAAGTGAGCTAGCACTATATATGCATGCAGTACATATGCATGCAAGCCATGATGCGAGTGAAAAAATCTTGAAAGTGGCTTTAAACCCCAAATCAATCAAAAAACATGAAAAAAATTGAATCTTCTGGTTAATAACAATCTGATAAACTGATAAACAATGCACTATGTACAAAGAATGTACGATGTTAGAAAGAATGCACTATGTACAAACAATGTACTTTGTACAAACAATGCACTATATACAAACAATGCACTTTTTACAAACAATGCACTTTGTACAAACAATGCACTAAATACAAACAATGCACATTGTACAAACAATGCACGTTGTACAAACAATGCACTATGTGCAATGCACTCTGTACAAACAATGCACTATATACTAACAATGCACTTTGTACAAACAATACACTATATACAAATTATGCACTATATACAAAAAATGCACAAATTATGCACTATATACAAAAAATGCACTATGTACAAACAATGCAATATATGCAAATAATGCACTTTGTACAAACAATGCACTATATACAAATAATGCACTATATACAAATAATGCACTATATACAAAAAATGCTCTATGTACAAACAATGCATTATGTACAAACACTGCACTATACATAAACAATGCACTATGTACAAACAATGCACTTTGTACAAACAATGCACTAAATACAAACAATGCACTATATACAAACAATGCACTATATACAAATAATGCACTATATACAAAAAATGCACTATGTACAAACAATGCATTATGTACAAACACTGCACTATATATAAACAATGCACTATGTACAAACAATGCACTTTGTATAAACAATGCAATATATGCAAATAATGCACTTTGTAAAAATAATGCACTTTGTACAAACAATGTACTATATACAAACAATGCACTTAATACAAACATGCAATAGTATGATTTAACCCTCTCCATGCTGGAGGCAACCGGAGATCCCCTAAAGAGCAGTGCTTGTGCCTAATCCAGCAGGGAGAGGGTTAAAGCAATGAGACTTACCCCAGAAAATGGTGTGGTAGAATCTGGGCACTTTAAATATGCATTCAACATGGCTGGAATGATAGACAATAATAATTGTGTTAAACAGTGGTAGCACAGGGGCATATTAGCACAAATAGAGAAAGATCATTCTAACACCATCATCACTTTGTACAGCAGACTGATATGACTAGAGGCAGATCTGACAGTTTGGGTGATCTGACTACATGCTGATCTGGTAGCTCAGGTGATCTGACTACAGGCTGATCTGACAGCTTGGGTGATCTGACTACATGCAGATCTGACTACAGGCTAATCCGACAGTTCGGTTAATCTTACTACAGGCTATCTGACAGCTTGGGTAATCTGATTACAGGCTGATCTGACTGGAGGTGATCTGACTACAGGCTGATCTGACTGGAGGTGATCTGCAAGTCTGGCCTTACCTTCCTGTATAGTTCCTGGAGCAATTCTTGTTATGTAGGTATCTGGATCTACACATAGATCACCGCCTGCCTGTAACATAGCACATCAGTGCATTACTGTAAAATAGCACATCACTGCATAGCACATTACAGCATTACTGCAACATAGCACATTGCATAGCAAATCACTGCATTACTGCAACATAGCACATCAGTGCATTACTGTAACATAGCACATCAGTGCATTACTGTATCATGTCACTACATAACTGACATGCACTACACTGCATTACTAGGTCATTCACCTCCAACATTCAGCTACAGTAACAATAGCGCTGCATCCAGGAAGTGGGATATTGAGGGGAAATCCCACTCCATTACCCCAAGAAGGAATACTTAATATACATCAGCTAATCAGCTGATTTGCTACTTCCTGTTATTCTATGTCTGCTCATTTGCTTTCTTCTACATTACTAGTATTATGGAAATGTGGATACAGCATGCAGTCACATTTTCTGTTTGTTTTTCTCAACATGCTATTATCTAAAAATTCAGTGACTTCTTTTGCCATATTTGCATTTGTAGATATTTTGAACAGCAGCCCACATGGGAATCCCCATATTCTACCAATTCCAGAGTAATGACCCAGACATGTGCACTAACATAAACTCTTGGAAAAACCCATCCAAAATCCAGTTTGTAATAGGGATGAGACAACATTATTTCACTGGCTAAAATGAGGTTCTAATTGCTAACAGATTAATCTGTTTCCCAGCTTTGCAGCCAGGGTAGGGTATTATCCAATCTGTATTGAACATTAGTCATTGTGCTAGCAGTCAGTGTATGTATGTTGTATGAAGATGGCATGAGAAGAGTTAGAAATACCAAATGAAAAGAGTAAAACATCACGATGAGCCAGATGTACTGAGCAAAATAACATGGTGTGAGACAATATGGACACCTACCATGGACATGCCGATATAAGCACCAGCTGCACCCCAGATCAGAATGAGGAAGAATAAACTAAAGCTGGACGCTCTAAAACAGAAAATACAATCAGACTGGTGCCACTGACCATATATATTCTCTTTGCCATAGCATGTACACTGCAGACAACCACGGGTCAAGAAACAACATTTACTAATACCTGGGGATGGACAAATAAACACGAGATGACTATCTCAGAGATTGAATGTAATGTAGTGTAATGAAAATGAGAAAATGTTTGTAATTTTCAGATATAAATTAATAACAATCATCAGTAAATGTTAAATTTCAACAAAGCAAATAAATATACATGTATTCATTTCAAAACGACAAGACAAAAAGGTAATGATCCAGATCCACTTACGTTATCAGCAAACATTTCGAAGATTTCAAAATGCCGAGGAAGAACAGGAAATTGAGAAACACAAAGACAGCAAATAACAACAATGTAGCCAGCCATCTGCAAAGACATCAACACACACGCACAGGTCAGTGAATAAATAAAACAATATAACAACATCAGGTAAAAGTATAAATAGTCATAGGTACATATAGTCAATTAGTTATAAATCTAACGAAATAATTAAATCCTCGGAATCAATGGTGGATGGAAACACCAACATAAATCTAGTAATCTAATTATTCTGCAAACTAACGCACCTGTAAAATTCTAAGAAATCAATGTGTTTCTTCACAGCATGAAGATCCATGACATTGGTTGCATTCTGGATGCCTTGAACATCTGCTCGGAACTCGACCGACTCCTGTACAATGATCCGAATCAGCTTCTGTATTTTGCCTCGGACAGTCAGATTGCTGATGGTGTCCGTGACGTTCTGTAGAGTGTCGACACCACGATGAGTTATCTGCTTGGCCAGGTCTCCCAGTGTCTGCAGCTAAAAGTGAAGAATGTCGTCATGTCAATCTTCATAAATATTAATAACTATGTCTAGGGGATGGATACTAACCAGTGGATACAGACATATTTATGGAAGTTTATATTCATGTCTGATCTAGACTTTTGTCAATTATGCTCACAATACTACAAAAATAATTGTACATTACACATGCCAAACTTACAGACTTAAGAAGTTCTAATAAGCATTATATACAATAACTACTATCCCTCAGCTACAGATCTCAGCTTACAGGCTTTATTTAGCTCTCCACGTACCGTATGTCGGGCTTTCACCAGCGTCTCATTCACGTCCTCTAGTGAAGAGGACAGAGTCAATACTCCGTCGTGAGTCTGCTCGTTGCCATAGAAACCAAATCCCAGGGCAACACTGAAAATGCAGAAGCAGGAATTAGAACACACAAGACATACATAAAACCCAGATTTTTACCAAATCACTCATATTACTGCATTGACATGTAAAGTTGGCAGAGAAGCATTCAGTCTACCAATTCTTGGTGCAAAGTGTTCCAGAGAATTAAGCATAAATTATCACAGTCAATTTTCTACCTGATGAATTTTCTTATATACACACACACACAGGTAAACGCACAATAAAGTGTTTGAGAAGAGATCTTACCATCCCAGTACAACCATGATGGCAATGAAGACTTTCAGACATCCGGTCTTACGCCTCTTCTTAGGCTTGTCGCGGCAGCACTGGACTGCATAGTAGCATGAAAACAGCAACAAGGAGACCAGACACCACAACACTGGCAGTGCAGCAAAGAAGGCCAGAGCCTGAAACAAAGTGATGCATCAAATTGTCTTCATTGGCAGAAACCTCAACACAAACATAAATGTCAAAGATTATTATATAATACTACCGATCATTGAGACAAAATACTTCGGAACATCAAAATGCATAATGCACCATGATGATTGTCACAATATATATCATCAAATATATCACAGTAAAATTTGCATATGAAATAATATGGCAACAGAGTGAATGCATTGAAAATTAACAATACCCATTGATAATTAAACATATCCAGGTCAACCCCATAGATATTATCAAAACATGGTCACCGATCTAGGCTCATATTATGAGCTTAATGAGAGTCTAGGCTCCAAATACATTAACTGTTTTTAACCATGGCTTAAATATTAGACTAATAATGGCATTCAATTAAACCTATTGATCAGCCCATCATCGCCATATAGTGGATACTGTATAACAGAAGCGCACTGTGGAGGTGTAGCTGGGTGCAATACAAGATGCTCCTACTGGTCTCGGCCAGTAGGGTTACCCCTTTGGCTCATTCGATAGAGCGTTGGACTCGCAATCCAGCAACCCTGGTTCAAATCCCAGGATAAGTAGGGGTCCTGTTACAATGGCGCTCAACGTGTATTCAAGTTGTTCATGGCAGTCTGTTCTCGCTGAATTATCCCATATAGAATTCCTAGCTCCTTGGTGCTTCAGAAGTGAATGAATTAGTAACTGCGAGGAACAGTCACCATGTGGAGGGGAAGAATATAGCTGGTTGTGATACAAGATGTTCCTGGGTGGCAGACATTGCGCCCCAAGTCATTTTGCCCCCACCTGTGCCTTTTCACCCCCACCTAATTTTGTATAGATATGTTTCGCCCCCACTTAATTTTTTAATCAAGGTACGTTTCGCCCCCAGTTATATTTCATGGAGGTATGTTTCGCACACACTTATTTTTTATGGAGGTACCTTTTCTTTCATTTGTTACACTTTTTTATATATATATTATTTATACAATTGATATAGACTTAGATCTTGGAGCCAATAAAATAATATAATAACAATAATATATTTCGAAGATGTTCCCCAAATCCAAATAATTAGAAAATTACGATTTGAAAAAAATGATCATGTCCGTATATTTAGGGGCGGAAAACAATTATTTTCGCCGATTAATTTATGTGTCCGAACTATTAGAGGGTACGAACTATTAGGGTAATTACGGTATATCTAGTATTGAATCTCTTCCAAGTGAACGCCTTTGCCAAACGAGATTGCTATCACAGCAATAAAGTCATGCTTCACATTGTTCCATTGCCTCAGTGACTAAGACATGCATAAACAGCATTTAGACATTTTGACAACATTATTTAAACAAACAAAAAAATCGATCAGCCATGTACTCGGAAAATTAATGTGCAGTTTGTTTGAGCAGATGCACTTTCTGTTTTAAAATTGGTGTTGTTGAACGGTTATGGGTTATATGGGTTATGCTCCTACTGGTCTCGGCCAGCTGGGTTACCCCTTTGGCTCAGTCGATAGAGTGCTGGACTCGCAATCCAGCAACTCTGGTTCAAATCCAAGGATTGGCAGTGGTCCTGTTACAGAGATAAAGTACTTTCTGTACTATGACACTCTGGCCTCATCATCAGCTGACCATGTAACCTTTAAAAATACCCAGCCTTTTGGTCATAAATAAATTGCTTTAGCATCAAACCATGTTTAGGTCAAGCAGTGCAAGCCAAATCAAACATAGTTGCAATAGAATAATAGATCACAGAAACTTAAGATATGAAAATGTCTGTTAAATGTTATAATACGAAGGTTTGACACTATTTAAACTATTCAAATATGTCAATTATGGTTGTTGATAATTTATTTGTGAAAAAAAAGGTTTACAAATATATTTATGAAAATATCTATTTCTTGGGTCGAATAATGCCATTGTGTTACCGTGTATTGATAGATCTAGTAGCTGAGAAACGCAATTACCTCTTTGTAAGTTAGACGTTCTGGGTCGAATGTCGAGTTGGTGTACTGGAAAGTAAGGTCTATGTGAGGAAACGAATGGAAAAATGTATCCAGCCACGTCGGATGGTACTGATTCGCAGACATTATTGAGAATATTCATATACCAATTTAGTAATTAACTGTACAACACCTATAAACCTAAAATAACAGACGGGAGTTGATTTCTAACAACATAAACAGATGAACGTCAGGCGCCCCTTCCGCCATATTATGTCACGTGATCAGCTGATGAGACCCGCATTTAGGTTTGGATTTTTAACCATATTAATATAATTCAAAATTATACCACTGGTGGTTTAGACGACTAATTTACATTATTTTTTTTCATTGCAAAAAAAATAGCTTGTGGAGTTTAAATTGGTCTAGAACATAAGTGGGTCTTGTGCTTCCTTGCCTGAGTCACCCAGAACGTGACGTCACGCGGGCTTTCCCTGCTGCCATAAGCTGAAATATCGGTCGCTTCGAGTACTTCCCGTGACGTCTTGTCAAGGGGACTATTTTCTGTAGGATTTGCCAGCTTTCTTGGGCTTATTTGCAAAATTGTGCACGTGCAACTGAGGTCTAGGGTAAAGTTGCAAAGACTGCATTTTGCATTTGCTCCAGATCGGGTGCATTTTGGAGCGGGTCAACATCCAAGTCTGGAACAGGTGTCTATTCGTGCGCATCCACACCCAGACACAAATATGCCAGGTAAGGGGTCACACTAGCATACAGCTATGTGCAGTCGCGCTCGTGCATCTCCGTGCATGCAACAACAGTGATCAGACATGCACGTGACTCGACACGGATTGACCTATATCTGGGTGACCCAGTCATGAATACACGTAAGGCTTGTTCTACTTAGTACAACAAAGTTGCTACTTTACAGATCACATTCTGTCGACTGTAGCAGTCCTCCATGTCCGAGTAAATCTTTTCGTGTCTCAATCTACTGGCTCTGTCAGTAATCAACTGATAAATGCTGCGCATTCGCCAAGCATTATTTGTAATATGTAATTAGTTTTCAGGTGCATCTTGTTACTTTTCATATTTGCATTGTTATTTCTTGCACACAATATTCATTGGTTTCATTATTTGAACTTTGATCTCCTGCCAAAATATGCCCAGCTGATTGTCAATGAGTTGTCTGGAGAGTATCTCTAAATAGGTCATAACATACCACTGCATTGCAGTTCATGTGTAATTAATAGTATTCAAAGAAGTAATTGTTCAGAATGCACCTTCATTTGATTTGTCAGCGATTTTTATATTTACCGGATGATAATCAGTTAATGACAGGAATTGGATATGATGTGAATTTTTTTTTTTAAATTTAAGGCAAATGTGATCATCACAGTCCCATTCACTTTTACTACTAAATGTGTCCAACTCACGGTTGCAAAATGTATATCACAATTCCACATGTATAATAATTATTATTGTTTTTGCGATAACTCAGACTGTTCCATCAGCTGTTCCATAACCTATATTTAATTTGTAGCATATGGGTGATAGATTATCTCTGTGATGTTCAGCAATAGATCACTCGCACCAATTTAATGAGGGCTCCAGCGTGTCCAATGGAAAGTAGCATGTCAGTAAAAGAACTTAAAACTGAGTAGTTAGTTGCCAATAAACCATATTGGAATTGCGATTGCGCATGTACAACCTCAAAGCAATTGTCTTCCGTTTCGGATAAACAAACCTTGCAGCCATGGATACGGGCATGGTCCGATTTGGATTCCGTTAAAATGAATTGCTGAATTATACAATTTTTTTTAGATATCATGTATGCTATTTGACAGAATTTATAATGACAAGCGATATACATGTCCTCAGTGGAAAAAAAACAAATGATCGGTAGCCCTTGTATTCTGCAGCTTCTGTCGAAAAGAATCAGTCATTTGTGTTCCGAGTAGCAAGCGAGTCAAACAAAGATCGGATTGGACTAATATTATTCTGTGAAAGACAAAAATCTTCCTCAATTAATTTTGAATACTACATGACATATGGCTATCGGTTAGACAAGCGTGGTAATTTATTTGCTAGCAGTTGCATCTTTGTATCGGAGACACTGTCCCTGATATGGTGTGAAATCAAGTCGAGAGAGAGTTACTGTATTTCCCTGATTTTTTTTTGTAGTAAAACATATTTTGTAGGTTCATGTTTGTGATAATAATTATATTTGCCTAAATTATGGTGTTCCCTAGCAGCTAATAAATAAGTATAATACATAATTCCATTTTATGAGTTGTATTAATTAAATGAAAAACTTAAAAACAAGTAGGACCTATCTGGCAAATATGAATTACCTGAAATACCCCAGAAGAGATTTTTTTTTTTAAATTAAAAAATACAGATAAAAATTGGTAGATTGTCCCATGCACATGGGATTGTGTGCAATCCATATATATGTGAACAATACATATAATAGTTTATGCTTCAGCTTGGTTGCTTAAATAAAATTGAAATCAACAGTAGGCCTATTCATTATATATACATGATAATGCATTAGATTGAAGTCAAGCTTGACTAGCCTATATTTTAGTTCTATATGCAGGCCTCATAATTAATATAACATGCATATCGAGCATGTGTTTTTCCACATGGGAGTCTAGCGCATTAGAAATGCACTATTATTATTATTATATCTTACATTATTTATCATAGTACTGCCATCAGATCTATTGACTTTTATTTCCTGTGGTGACTGTAGTTTCATCGTAAATTTGGTTAATTTTATTTATTGTTTAATGTGCCTATAACACCCATTAACATATTTTATTAAATTACATACAAATCCACATATGGATACAAGTTCATTGCAAATTATCTCCATTATTAATCATAAACAATATGTATTGCAAGTCTTGTGTAAACATGTCAATCAGATGTTGAAATCGACACAAGCTGCAGTTGAATGTCAATATCGTGGTCTAGACATCCTCCACCCCCCCTCAGTCCGTTGTACGTGATTAAAAGGGCAAGCAGACGACTGAGAACATACACCTGACAGCGTGATTAGATGTGTGTAACAAATCGAATTAAATGTTTACATTCAAGAAATGCACAAGATGCCACAAGACAGCAAAGGCTTCGTACCAACTCCGGGTCATTTCGCTCTTAGTTTCGGGTCAATTCGCGCTGGTTTCGGGTCGTTTCGTAGCATTGTTTGAATTAATATTCCAATTGTTATGATCGACAAAGAACATCACTACTTTCATGATTATAAATTTTGGCTATCTGAATATACTAGTGAATGCTATCTATGCAAATAAGTCCTTTCCCGATTCTAGAGATGATGTTTCTATGTTAAATGATATGCACTTACATTAAACATCCTAGACACAAAAGTAAAAACAGATCGCTTGGATAGGTTGATTGTTCACAAAACATCCCTAAAATTTAAAACAAATAAACATGATAAATTAACGATTTGAGGTACAACTGAAGGGGTCATGGCGACAATATTGCTATACGTCAATGCCTTTTGCAAGAATATATAGCACTTGCACATGGAAAGTTACTCACAATGTTAGTAACATGGGTAAAATAAAATATCGAATGGCTTCAGTCTTTCATATTAATTTAATACTATAGATGCCCATTGGATGCAGAAATGACAGTCGTACACTACGGTACAGTGTTTCTTGATTTACGATCTTTTTTGAGTTATCGACAAAAATAACATGTGGAAGTTCCGTTTTACTTACAAAATGGCGGCATTAAACACAAACAAGAGACCATCGCATATTTCTCCCACATACCTTACTACAAATACAGCTCAATATTACAGAAGTATTGGTAGTATATTGACACTACTACAAGATGGATAGCGCCATCATTACAAATACCGCACTTACAGTAAATACATGGAATTGTGATGTATAAAAGTAGTTCATGAACTTGGGATATTATAATTCAACCATACAATGTACCAATGTACAATGCGTTCCAAATCCTATTGAATAAAATGTAATGGGCAATTCAAT
>JAUTBT010002364.1:0-10145 GCA_032361225.1 Lepetodrilus schrolli
GGGTGAGAGGGAGGAGGGTACCCCAGGCAGTGGAGGAATCCGCTTGGACGGGAGGAGACAGGTTAAACTGTACCCCCAGTTTGGGAGTTCAAGTAGGCCGTGACCGAGGCTCTCGACCGACTCCGAGACAGTGACCAGCTCTAGCACGAATTCGCGCGATTTTTCCGTCCCCGGATCAGCCTTGTCCCCCTTGTCCAGTGCAAGGGGGGGGCGACCCAGGCTCCACTGAAACACACTCTCTGTGTTTTATATATTGGCTATTTGGGGCAAAACGGTGTTTTACCAATGTTTAGTGTCGTAAGTATTCGAAATAGAAATTCCGCTATCCTACTGCCAAGTATATAAAACAAATCCAATATTTAACAAATCCAATGTTGTTGTGCTTTTAGACATTTAATTTGTAAAAACATGCATAAATTGTGTTCCGCTCATCAGTGATAGACAACACCGGTTAAAACTAATTTTTACTTAGTGTAACAGTAGCGTAGAGAGTATAGGACATATGAAACATATATTAAATAGGTAAATGGTCATTTTAATTGCGATCAAAATATTATACGTGCAACCAGCATTATTCCGTCCCGGGAGCTTAGCATCAATGTTCGCGTTTAGATCTGCTTTCAAGATTATTTCACTTATATCACGGCTTGTCAGTTTAGGGCAGGAGGAACCCCGCAACATCCGTAGGGCTGAATGTTGCAGTAAGCTTGCAGTAAGCCTGCGAGCACTGGCTGGTACTGACAAGACCAAGGATGATAACTGCATTGCCACTCTTACAGACATCGCATCCTATCAATATCGCGTCAGAAAGGTAACTTTCACTAACATTGATGCCGGGCCCCCGGGGCGGAATTTGAACCTGGAAATGGCAATCTTAAATACTTCTCTAAAACATGTGGCTAAATCGACATTTTAAAGTTACAGGTAGGAATATAAACAGGTCAGTAAATTGTTTCATTCATTGATAACTACACCAAGGGAAAACACTACTTTAAAAATAATTATCATTTTTATTACAAATTGTGAGCATATGAAATCCCGTCGATTAGCACATAGTCTCCGATCATAATTGTCATCTTGTTTACTATTTACTAGCATTTATAAATAGTAGTATGACGTCATACAAGGTCAGACGTCGTGTAAATATAGCTCCATAATTTGCATAGTTATTAGTCGGGCAAAGTAGCATACACTACAATATTAATTTGGTGTTTGAGTCCCTTTAACAAATGGCAAAATTTCTATCAAAATGGTCAATAGTATTATTAAATTACAAAAACAAATGTTGCTAAAAGTTTTCATCAAAATTTATTCGTTGTCAAATTAATATAGGTATGTAATTGTAATGATATAAATTGTCCTGTTGAGGTAGGTTTGTATCCCAAGATCGACATTGAACATTTCTAACTTTCGACAACACAACTTTCGAAAGATAAGAGAACACTCCCTTGAAATCAATAGGGTACTGGAATATAATGAACTGGCATTATAATCATAAAGAAACAGTACGCATGCTACAATGGTGGCCATATTGGACTTTTTTAACAGCAGGTAATGTTAAATGATGTTCAATGCATCGTCCATCTACAAGTATGTAATGATAGCTATATTACCAGCATTGTATATTACCAGGTACTCAAATTAAAAGTTTTGATACTAAATGATAGGTGACCATTTTGAGATCCAAAAATCCAAAATGGTGGTTTGACTTGGCTCGTTATCTGAATGTGTTCCAAATGGATCAAAGTAACTATCTTCTAAGTGTCATGCTTCTACCCAAAAGTGCATGAAATGCCCCACTAGAAGTATAGATGGTCACACTGTTTCTGATATGAAGAAGTATGGATGTCAAATTATTTTTATCATTGGGGTTTAGAGTTGCTTTGAAGATTCTTTCACTTGTATGATGACTGTATGGCTGGTACTGACAAGACCAAGGATGATAACTGCATTGCCACTCCACAGACATCGCATCCTATCAATATCGCGTCAGAAAGGTAACCTTCGCGAACATTGATGCCGGGCCCCCAGGGCGGCATTTGAACCTGGAACCATTGGCTCCGAAGTCCAACTGTTCTACCACTGCGCTACCACCCACCCGGTCTGGTGGCTGCAGGGCAAACATATTGACCCCTGGACAAATAACTCAGCGGATTTCCACGGATCCATGGAAAATTGCCATGCCAAATATAAACATTTCCTCTGCCTGTGTGTTCACCTTGATCCACATGTCTGGTATGGCCATGGCCAGGCGGTAGTCGAAGCCGCCTCCACCTTCATCCAGCGGCCGACACAGCGCAGGCATTCCAGACACCTCCTGAAAACATATAGTCATTGATTACTAAAACATAGTCATCACAGATGATTACTAAAACAGTCATCACTGATGATTACTAAAACAGTCATCATCGTGGATTACTAAAACATACAGTCATCACCCTGGATTACTGGGTTATGATGGCTGCTTGAATTGGGAATTAACAGCTTTCAACATTCTTTCACGACTGGATTTTTTTGTATGCACATGCCCTGCTTGAATTATGCTAAATTTCCACTGGTCTTGGTGCTAGCTCACAGAATATCCTGCTTTACTACTTTAAAGCCGAGTGTGAGTAAGTTATTGCTTGAGCATGAAATAGAACTCAAAAAGTTTCATAATCTTGCGTCCTGGTCTCGAGAAGCCGGGTAAGGTTAGCAGAGCGTTGTCTCACAATCTGGCAACTTGGGTTCGAATACCAGGATTGAAAGGTCCTGTTACAGGTATGAGATGATAGTGTTTTTTTTGTGTGTTTTTTTTATTGTTTTTTTTGGACAAGACCAAGGATGATAACTACATTGCCACTCTGCAGACATCGCATCCTATCAATATCGTGTCAGAAAGGTAACTTTCGCGAACATTGATGCCGGGGTCCCCCGGGGCGGGATTTGAACCTGGAACCTTTGGCTCCAAAGTCCAACTGTTCTACCACTGCGCTACCACCCGCCCTGAATGATTGTGTAAAAGCTCACCTCAGCCACTGTTATCATGAATGGGAACAGCGAGTGCAGCATATGGTTGGCCACCATGAGATACACCAGGGACTCTGTGTCCGTGTTTATGCCAAAGTATTCGTTGTAATTTCCACTGAAACCATGACCTGGAGGAAGAGAATTATAAAGTCAGCACTAATTAGTGTAGCCTTTTGGTTTGGATACTTTCAAAATTACCCTTAAGTTTACTAATTTGCATGCATGTATGCACGCAAACACACACGCATGCACGCGCACGCACACACACACACACACACACACACACACACACACACACACACATTCTCTGAATATGGGTGACACATTAAAGTAAACACTTTAGTAAACCTGGTGTGATGATTTCCCCCAAATATAATTGTATACCATTCTATATACAATGAAATAAAACAAAAATGTATTTACAAAAGAAATTATGAGTTCAGAGGACCGTAGACTACAAGTGTCTTATCGCCTGTGTATCTTTAGCCTGACTGAGGTAAAACATGGTTAGATTCCATGACCCACAGTCGCTGCATGATTTGCTCGTGCAGCAATACCACGTCAACAGTTAAAGTTGTGTTTGTGTGACTAATCTGAAGACAGAAACACTCTACTTCTATCCACAACACTTTAACAGTTTCAATCAAAAAAATACATATATACTTAGATTTTAATGGTTTTCCATTTAATGGTTGATGTCTTGTACACTTGTACAACTGTCACACTACCTTATTTTAGCATAAAAGTTTAGGTGTGTTTAAGAAAAGTAAAAATATGTTATGGAGACCATTAAATTAATCACCCATGTCACACTAACGCCCATATCGTTTCAGAGAACAACCCATATATGTGACAGTGTGATGTCTATGCAGGCCTCTTACCCATCCCGTGTGTGTGATACAGCATGGAAGTGACGCCATCAAAGCGGTATCCATCAAAGCCGTACTGTTCAATCCACCAGCGCAGGTTGGACAGCAGGAATCGCATTACTTCCCACCTACAAATAGAGCAGGAAGTTGTATCTGCAGTAAGTGAGTCTAAAGCAAGATGATGTACACCTGTGCCCGACTTCTCAAAACAAAGGCACTAATAGAATTTAAATTTGTTTTTTTTTAACACAACTTTCAGAAAACTCAGCAATTTGCATTTCTCGGAAAAAAACATCAGGAAAAAAACACAGTAATAAACTGAGTTTGAGAAAGCTGTTATGATTTTTTTCCAAGAAATACCCGGGCCTGGCCCCAAGATTACGAAACATTTTGAGTACGATTACTTGCTCACGCTAAAATTGAATATGTAGATTTGTGAACAAAACCTCGAGTTGAGCATTTCATACTAAAAAATGTTTTGTAACCTCAGAGCCATGGCAGCCTTTCATGAAGCCAGTATATCCACAAAGAGACCATAACAGTCTCAGGTCCACTAAGAAACTATAACACTCTCAGGTCCACAAAGAGACGATAACACTCTCAGGTCCACAAAGGGACCATAACACTCTCAGGTCCACTAAGAAACTATAGCACTCGTACTGATCAGCAATATAGACAGACATACAGATAGATCATGGATACGACAATGCTATCATCTTTCAGTGGACATGACAGCTTCATGTATGCGTGGCCCGGTTGGCTGTGCATACGATCACGACACAGAGGAGGCAATACTGACTCAGTGTAGTTGAAGAGACGAGAGTTCCACAGGTCATGGGTCCCACGGCCACCGCTGTGGAAGAAACAGGAAGTGCTTCCGTCAAACTGATTCAGTCCATCCACGACGTTCATGGAGGCGTGACTGTGCACCACGTCCAGGAGAACCACGATGCCCTGAGAGTGAGCCACATCCACGAGTTCCTTGAGATCTTCAGGAGTGCCGTAACGACTAGACCGCAACAGAAGACACTGATAGACAGGGCGAGTGAGTGGATTATTGTTTTACGTCACAGCAGGAATCCTAAGGATAGGGCAACTAGAGCAAAGCAAATCTTTCACAACTACTGCAAATATGTCATAACCACTGCAAATCATTTCTGATAGAATTTTTTATTTTATTTTATTTTATTTTTTTGATTTTGAATTGGGGTTTTAAGTCGCTTTCAAGATTCTTTCACTTATATCACAACTTGTCAGTTTATGGCAGGAGGAAACCTGCAACATCCGTAGCACTGAATGTTGCAGTAAACCTGCGAGCATCAGCTGGTACTGACAAGACCAAGGATGATAAGTCCAACTGTTCTACCACTGTGCTACCACCCGCCCATTTCTGATAGAAGTAACAACATTACTAATTCACAGTAAAAACTAATTTGGAGAAGAATTTTCCTTGTTATAGAATATAGAAATGACTATTTAGAGAATTTATGGAAATAATATTTGATCAGACGAAATCCCAATGAAAACTCACCTAGACGCAGCAAAAAAGCTGGTGATTTGATAACCAAAACTAGCATAGTACGCATGTTCCATCACAGCCATCATCTGGATTGCATTGTAACCTGGGAACAGCCAAACAGATTTACTGTAAATCATAAAATGCTAATGTCATTAAATTTTAGTGACCTGTGGATTATCGACCTAATAGCATCTTAAAATGTTAATGAACTCATCTATATTTAGAAAATAATTTTAGCGATTTCTTGTGTAATGTGTAACACTGTTAGTAAGGAATAGATCAACAATAACTACCTGCACGTATATATAGTAAATCATCGCAACCCGTAAAGCGAAAACAGGAAGTTCTAACACCACTAGACCAGTCCATTATATTGCATAGGTAAATAACTCTAAACATCTAAACAATATAATTCTATTTTGTTTGCTAAATAGGACGGACTATTGGTAATCCAAATAGTATATTTTTACAAACATAACCAGGTAACTATAATATTGTGTACTCATGAAACACAAGTAAAGTTAGTGCCAACTTAATTAAAATGTGACATGCGGTTATGAAAGCAGATGTCAACTGCCATCTTGGATCGCTTACCGGCTAATGTTTTCATATGTAAAAATGTTATTTACTTGTATATATGTTCCTTTACTATATAAATATATTTTTATCACATTTTGGTTTTGTGTTTTATTTGTTTTGGAAACAGATGCTATTATACGAGGAAATTACAAACATGAACAAACTCAGTGACAGGAATATTGAAAGGCCTACAAACGGAATACTCTTTAAAAAAATATTAGTGAATGAAATGTTAACATCTAGGAGCAACTCGTTAAATTCGTTAAAGTTTTATGCTTGCTAACATTTTATGACTTATGATATTTACGTATTTTTAAAATATAATTTTTTATTATTATTTATAAGATGTCACTAATATGACAAAGACTCACTTAAATCTGCTGTTATTATTATTATTATTTATGAGAAGTCACTAACATGTCTAGGACTTACCTAAATCTGCTATTCTAGGTATGACATTCTGCGTGAACTCTTTGTATGTGGCAACTTTGCCTTCCCAGGATGCAATACCCACGTGTGCCTCATAGATGCGCAGTCTATCTGGTTTGACTGGTCGAGGATGTTTTGGCTGGTAAATCTGAATGGAATCACAGACAGTAATCAAGTTATATATTGTTTAATGGCCATTCAGATCCAGCATGATCACAATAACAAGAAAATAATTTGGAGAAAATAGCCAAACATAGAGGTAACTGGGCCGTGTTCAGCTGACAATACATAACATACACTACAATACAATAATTTTCTCTACATGTAGTAGTTCGCTGAACGTGTTAGTAGGAAAATAGCAGGAAATCAGTTTGCGCATGCGTCCAGTCCATTCCCTTCATGCTTTAAGTTTTCCTACATTTTCCTACAAAACACTACGGGGGGGGGAAGTAGTAATTAAGTGAAGGGGGAAGGAGCAGGATCAGGTTTTGCCTAGTGTGCTCACCTGATCTGCTGGAGGATCCCAGAAGATGTGTTCGTAGATGGCAACTTCCTTGGTTCTGTTCACGTAGGTTGCCCACGGACATAGTCTGTCCACAATCTCGCCATTCCGTGTTTTGATAGCCAGCTGAAAGTGTACAGGATATAGGCCAGTGATTGGGATGTAACAATAATGTGTGCATTTTAATAGCGCCACATCCATGCTCAAAAGCATGCTCATATCACAGCATTATTACCCTGGTACCGGCAATGTATCTGTATGCTCTCATTTTCCTTTTCAACTCCCTGGGGAATATACAACCCAAGCTGCCATTCATGGTGCCAGAAAGTTATTATTCACATGTTCATGTCATGTTTAACCAAGCATTGGAAGAAATATTTTGCCAATCTGTTTAGCTAAAGTAGAGCAATACTATGACATTCCACCTTAGAAACATTTTGAGATGAAAAAAAAGCATCCCAAATCTGCCAAACAAAACATAAAGATGTCCAAAAGAGCCTATTAAGAGCAATTAATGCTCTAGATACCAGTGACGTGCATGTCAGGGGGAGATATACTTGCTAAAGGTCAGGGGACTTTCTTTAACACTCGCGAAATAGGTAACTGTCACCTTAACACTGTCACTGCGGTGGTGTAACATTTGTCACTGTGGATGGGTAACATAACATTTGTCACTGATGTGTAACATTTATCACTGTGGTGATGTAACATTAGTCACTATGCTGATGTAACATTAGTCACCATAGTGATGTAACATTTGTCACTGTAGTGATGTAAGATTAGTCACCATAGTGATGTAACAGTAGTCATTGTGGTGATATAACATTAGTCACCACAGTGATGTAACATTTGTCACTGTGGTGATGTAACATTAGTCACCATAGTGATGCAACATGTGTCACTGTGGTGATGTAACATTAGTCACCATAGTGATGTAACATTAGTCACTGTGCTGATGTAACATTAGTCACCATAGTGATGTAACATTAGTCACTGTGGTGATGTAACATTAGTCACCATAGTGATTCAACATTAGTCACTGTAGTGATGTAACATTAGTCACCATAGTGATGCAACATTTTTCACTGTGGTGATGCAACATTTGTCACTGTGCTGATGTAACATTAGTCACCATAGTGATGCAACATTTGCCACTGTGGTGATGTAACATTAGTCACTGTGGTGATGTAACATTAATCACTGGTCACTGGTGGTGTAACATTTGTTACCTTCATTCTACAGCAATGCTGCACGACACAGGAGCCGTCAGAGTTTGGGGGTATCTTCAGCTCCCACTTGCCATAAACCAACTTGGCGAAAGCGTAGCGGTCTTCTATCTTCCAATCATCTAAACAGCAACAGGGTGGTTAGCTCCTATTGATGGTTAACAATCTGTGGGATTGGTTTGAAATCACTGGGGGAAAAAATGAATGATATTTTCTCTTGCTGTGCACTCATGTCTGATCGCCAGGTATCGTCTTTGCCAAGCTTACTCAAAACTAATCACATGTATTAGCATTGTTGTCGAATCAAAATATATGCTTTCTTTTCTGACAACTGTGCATCATTCCAATACATACTGAAATTCTAGATATTTCAATAGTATTAGTATTTTAGCTTCAATTGAAATATGAATATATGTAGATTAATCCAGGAGGGATGTATTTACAAGATTGATTGAATAATGTTTTGATAGGTGGCCTCAATATTGGGAAACAATTGACCATTTCTTACGTAAAAATTCTCCCCCAATGAGAAATACTGACTGAATTCTCCCCTGATGTATACGAGTACTGACTGAATTCTCCCCTGAGGTACACTGCGTCAGCTGCAGGGGCCCACTCAAACATGGTGATGGAGTTGTCATCATTGCGATGGATGCCGTACTTCTGGTACGCCCGAGTGAACTTCTCCATGCCATCTTCCAGCGTGTCTATCTTTCCAATTAATTCCTGGAAGCAGCCATACCTATAACACAGAAACTAGGGGATGATTGGTGGTAGTGATGATGATGATGATGATGATGATGATGATATCTGCATGGCGCACCACACCATCTAGAGACAATGCTCAAAGCGTACTCTAACGCTAGCCCAAGAGCTTCAGTGTATCGATTCCAACTGACCAATTTCACTTGCCAGCTGCACACTATAATGTTGACAAAGACCGATCTTTCAAAGACGATTGTGCACACGAAAATTAGTTTGGTCAATATTTGATACCCAATATTCACGTCTGTATGAAATTATTTGGCATAGTAGCTTTTGAAAACATTTAACTGTCAAACAGAAAATCGAAATCGAAACTAATGGTTACTCAACTTACTGCCAACATTTTATCTGCAGATACAAGTTGTAAACTAGTAGGATGTTTGCACTGTGCATGTAAATAAATTATTTAGCATGCTTAGAAACAGCTTTTGTGCTACTTATTAAAATGCTACTTCCGCTTCCAAAACTTAAAGAATTTGACACTTTCCCCGTTATATCACACAGAACTGGTATAAATGTCATCAGCAAATACAAGTGTACAATCGATCAAAGTGAAACATTAGAAAATGTAGCTGTGAGCTTAATGCACTTTTTAACATGGTGTAAATAATTCGCAAATAAATAACTGCAAGCTCCAAAAAATATGACAGTCATATCGTCTGCTTGCAGGATGTTTAGCATCATAAATCATGACCTCAATGGAATGTCTCTTGGCAATTTCGAAATATACAGTACAGGATCCCGTTTGGGCCATTTCTTATAGCGAGTGGAGCTAACGTCCTACAGGGACGTGCAAGTTCGCACTATAGATGACGCGTATTACTATGAGGCAAATGTGACAAATGTAAACAATAGCATACAGTCCTTGAGGTTGAAAATTCTTCGCCAAGTGGAAGTGACAGATGCGCGATTTCACTGGGGACCAGTTTCCTGATAGACGAACGATTTGCGCAAGCCATGTAAAAATGTACTTGCTTAGTGGACGGTTACTAGTCGAAGCTGAACCATGTAATAATTGGTTTTCCGGAAGCTTAAATTATGTCGCATTTGAGCCGTGGGTCTTTCCGTTAATATATTCGGATGCCAGTTATAGTGATATCATTTTAAGATGACGTCACAGTTGAGACGACGTCATAGTCCAAGAGACGTCATAGTCGAAGCGACACAGCCTTCGAGAGAGAGAGAGAGAGAGAGAGAGAGAGAGAGAGAGAGAGAGAGAGAGAGAGAGAGAGAGAGAGAGAGAGAGA
>JAUTBT010002365.1:0-10145 GCA_032361225.1 Lepetodrilus schrolli
ATTGTCAATTGGAGGTAGGACCCTGTGATAGATCACATAGAGATATTTATTGTCAAATGGAGGTAGGACCCTGTGATCTCAAATGGAGGTAGGACCCTCTGATAGATCACATAGAGATATTTATTGTCAATTGGAGGTAGGACCCTGTGATAGATCACATAGAGATATTTATTGTCAAATGGAGGTAGGACCCTGTGATAGATCACATAGAGATATTTATTGTCAATTGGAGGTAGGACCCTGTGATAGATCACATAGACTACCCTGGCTATATCACTTTTCAGAACAGATGTCATCAACTGTTCGTTGTGTACAAACAAGTTTAATTTGTAATTTTTATTAAATTGCCAGTAATTCTATAAATGTACTGATAGTTGAACTTTTTCAAGACAAATTTTAGATTTAAAAAAAACCCAATTCAACAATCGATAAATTATGGTCATGTTTAAGCATTATAAAATTATTGAATGAATATCGCTTATTGGATTATCAAAACTAAATTTCAAATTGTTAAATTGTGTTTATGGTAAACATACATTTTCATGAATTATTTCAATTAAATTTATTCAATATTTATTTGGAATTTTTATTCTGTCATTTAGATGTTAATGTGGAAATTAAATTAGTATCTAATTGATGTCAAATGCTAATATAATTATCTGAAGTGAGGTACGAGACCCCCAAGCTCACATTTGTAGAGCCATGTCGTCTGAGTATAATCCAGAACAGATTTTCTTAGCTTTCCTCTCATAGACTGATAATACTGGCCAGATCTAATCTCAGAATTGGTGGCAAAAATTACAGCTATGCTGCTTCCGTGGTCGATTAAGGAAGATAATGTCTGTGAGGTGATGTCAGCTGACAGATAATGGTCCCGACAGATAGTAAACCATCCCCCACACCACCCCCCACCCCCCACCAATCTCTCCCTCTACTCCCCTCCCCCAATTAAAGTTTAGCTGGAGATGTATCACAAAGCGACTAATTGTTTTAAGGAACATTTGTTGCCTGTCGCTTTAAACACATTCCTCCTCCATTTGCTGTTGTCTCAGATACACGGTTCCATTGGAGAGGCGCGGTTCCATTGGAGAGGCGCGTAGGAGTTATTTACAAGGGAGGCACAATCTCGTACATCTCAGCACAACCCATGTACTGTGTGACAGAGTCGGAAAGTCTCTCCCTACAATCACAGAAGATGTCACTAAAAAAAAAAATATGCAACATTGAATCTCAGAATGTTCTGATTATGTTTTAATAGAGAAAAGAAATGTTAATTCCTCCCATGGCAATTGTGGTATGTAACATGTATATCTATGTAGACTCAGTGTCTGTACAGCACTACAGATGAAAATTGGTCAGTTCTTGTTTGATATTTACTGCAGTTGAGTTTTTGAGAAATGTAACTAAATTTAATCCTTTTCAAAGCGTACTACTATGTAATACTGTTATCTTTTAGAGAACACTTTCACACTTTCATGACAAATTGAACGAGATTTTCTTTGTGGACTTTTTGTTTTATTGATTTTAAGTCAATTACCGGCCTATCCAGGTCACATCCTATCTGCATGTTCAGATCCACATATAGGGAAATGTGGGTCCATGTATGCATGGAAACATGGACCCACTAAAATGGATCCACTAAAATGGATCCACATGAACATTCTGGAGATGAAAGAGTAATTTGATTAAATTCTGGAATCCCATAAAGAGAATAATTTGTATTTTGCAAGCTAAAGTAGAAATGGACAAATAAAACATTTTCAATTGCCTGTATAAAGATTTCAAAGAAGCATGTATTCATTATATGTTTGAACAGTTTAACATTGACAATTTATCTCGATACTGTGTAGTAATCATTTATGAAGAATATAAGTTAATTAAGTGACCATAAATATTTAGTTATTTTCTTTTCGTCAGAATTGTAATAGACCCAGTTCCAGTGGAGATAAATAACGTGTTCCCACCCCAGTATGTTGTATTTATTGAGTGTTAAGTCATTATGGCTGATGGTCATTCACATGAGTGGTCTCCCTTTGTATGATGTACACATCAGTGATAAGAAGAAGTTGTACGGTTGTCGTGTAATATCACACTAAACATTGGCACTGTCAGTCAGAACAGACTCTCCAACGCAATCAGGAAGCCTGCGACATTTTGATAAAAATTGATGGTCTGGCACAGTTTGGCCATGCACACAGCTTAATATTCGTATCGATTCACTAAACCTAGCAAAATTGAAGCCGGATCCCAGCGTACGCATTGCTACGGTGGCAGAGGAGGGTGTACTGTGACGCGGAGAGAGTCGGATGATCAGCGATTGCTCGGAGCTGGATGAAGGGCGACGAAGGATTAACTGCGGAGTCGTCACTGCGAGGTTGTCCCCCCCCCTACAGTAGTAATTTCCGTACGTGTTAACTGGTAGTATATGAGAAAAAGAAGACGCCGACATTGAAGTCGGAGGATTCCCGGTCGGTGACCGCCACTCGTGTCTGAAGTTGTATTATTTTGGAGTTTTCTCCAATTATCCCCCACAATGCACCGGGGTTTGAGCCTGTGTAATCTCTATAGGAGCACGCTAATTTCCTTTCTCTGGTTTTCCTTGGCAGTACCCCTTTAATCCGGTTATTGGAAATGAATTGTGTTCGCTGAATGCCTGGGTATTGTTCTGAATTGTAACTGCTTTTTGTAATCTGTGTACTTGATTTTCTCTGAGCTGAACATTACAATTAGTGTATCTGTATCATATCATTGAAATGTTTTTCTCCTACAGATGTCTGTAATAAAAACATCTCCTACCACTGATCTGGTTACAGCAATAGCTTATCTCTTAGTCATACTTCATTAGCAGTCAAACATTTTAGTTAATTACATTGACTTTTAAAATGGAAACGTAAGCAGCTTGTAATATAATTTGGTTGGCAATATATTGCAGTGTTATATTTCCGTTTATTGTTCTTTTTAATTTTTTTCATAGTAAATATTTAATGTTGGTTATTTAAGCTCATAAGCTAATAACTTGCCATAACATCTGTATTATATCTAATGTGGCATTATGTACAAATTAATTAATATATCATGTTTATCGCTATTTAGAGCAAAACAGTTCTTAGATGATCATCTGAGATACATGTTTGGCAGTTGTCTGAAAATGTTCAAACTTGATGTTTTTGTTTGACTTTTAAATATGGACACATTTAGCTGAAATAACCCCATGAATTTAAATTGTGAAATGGTTATTTTATATATAAATTTTACATTCTATTCTCCAGGAAAATTATGCTCCATATCCTAATTACGCGACATATCCGTTTCCCCGAAGCTACGTCAAAATAAAACATTGAAGCGCTGCGGGAAAAGTCCTCCATTATAATTCCAAAAGTTTTCTCTTCTGCCGAGAAAATGTTCTTGAAAACATAAAAAAATCCCGACATTGAAAGATTTATTGTAGGCGCGGTGTTTCCTGGGACATCCGTCATCCTTCTCAATTTGATGACGATGACATCCGAACAAGGAAGATTGGCAGTTGTCTGTATAATTGATTCATTTCTTGCCGGAGAGCGTTCTTCACGTCCTGTGAAAGGTTGGCTGTGATGTTCTGACAAACCCAAGTGAAACCTGGCTAATTGTGTTTTAAAAAATCCAGACCATCTTACTTCTGAAATTGCTGAAAGAAGCTCAGGCTTTTCTGCTGAGGACCCTGTTTCTATCTCGTCATAAACTACTGCCCAGATAATGGAAGACCAGTTCTTTCAATAACGCAATTCTCCGATAATAAGAAATGTTTCGATTGCATGGACATTTGGACATAAACTCTATTTCCATCTTCCCCTTACCCTTCCATTTCAACAAGACTTTATCCAAGACACGTGCTAGACATTACCTGACATTACCCTGCCATTCCACTAGAACATTTTTATTTGTCAGAACAACTCATGAAAGCTGCACATCTTTACTCTCGCATTCATTTTTAGACACTTTCATAGAATTACATAGTTTATTAAATTTCGTTTTTTAATCCAGTGTAGCCAAGAATTGGGAAAAAATTATTATTTGATGCTTCTTGTAATGATGCTTCTTTCCATGGGCCGACATCGTCAAACTTAACACAAGATAGTCTAATTGTAACTAAGATAAAACCAGAACCTTGTATCAATAATTGATATGGAAGTATACATTTCTGAGATTGTCAATGATTGTTGACATGGCGATGATTAAACTATAGATATTATATATCTGAGGTTGTTGGTGGTTGGATAATGTGAAACGTTGGACTTTGCTATGATTTTGCAAATGCTTTTGTTAATAACAGGATAACGAATTGTATAGAAAACTAAATGTCGCATTTTGAGGAAAACTACACTCGCGCTACAGATGACATTTCCGCGTACGTCATGATCCATACATTGTTTGAGTATCTGCTGATCATGTATCCTGATGTAGAACTGAGTTCAAACATTATTAAGTTAGGACTATTTCAATCTACTGAGACTGTCTCTGGTTATCATGACCAGCACTCTCTCCACAAATGTCACTGTACGTTCTAGTGTCAGATATTTACTAATAAGTCTGTGAAGTGGTAAATACCAAAGTAAGATCTAATAAAATTGTCAGCCATTTTCGTAACAACAGTCATCTTATTTGTTAAAAATTATCATCTGTGCTGAAAGGTGTTAATGGAATTTAATAAAAATGGAATCAAACATGGACTGGCTAATGTTTATTGTAACATTCACACAACAATAATACGAACTTAAATTTAAATAACAATATTATTTGAGAATATTAAACTATTATTAGTTGATGAAAAGTCTCTTGAAAGTTTTGATGCTGTGTGTATGTGTGAAGCTGTACATTTGTGTGTATGTGTGAAGCTGTATGTTTGTGTGTATGTGTGAAGCTGTACGTTTGTGTGTATGTGTGAAGCTGTACGTTTGTATGTGTGAAGCTGTACGTTTGTGTGTATCTATGAAGCTGTACATTTGTGTGTACGTGTGAAGCTGTATGTTTGTGTGTATCTGTGAAGCTGTACGTTTGTGTGTACGTGTGTGTGTGTACGTGTGAAGTTGTACATAGCAGAGTCCATTGATTTTTGGTCTACTGTCTGCCGCTGTCATCAAGTCATCATTCGGTCTTCAGTCTGTCAATACCTACGATATCTTGGACAACTCGGTCACCAACAGAATCATGAGAATGGTTGTTTGGCATGCACTCTTCTAATTCACATCCGTAATGTGTAAAAACTTTTGTCCAGTTGGCGTAAATGTTTCTCATCTGAAACTATTACATTCCCCATCTGGTCCGGGCTGTTGGTAACACGTGGCCTCATCACCAGACCAACATGTAATTTGATTGGCCAACGCAATTGCCAGCCGCCTTCTCATAACTGACCTGGCCGATATGGCTGTTTATCTGATTTCCGTTATTACTTCCCAATTGCTGATGTCTGGCAGGGCTGGACCCAAAGCGTAGCAGTAGTGTTTACATCTGTGGCCATTATACAACTTTTTATGTCCGTAGTATTTTTAGTCTAAAGAAACCTGCATTAGAAGTTTTACAAGCTGACAATCATAGCTTCTTCTACAAAATGTATTACATTCACAGTACCTCATTAGATTTTCACAATGAGTTTAATTGAAAACAATGATGACCAATAAACTGAACACCATGTCTTGTGTGGATGCAAACAACAACCATTAATTAACCTCTGAAGAAAAACCAACATCCTTTAAACTGATTTCTTAAAAAGTAAACATACTTTACTTTTAGCATTTGTTTTGTCAATATTTCCCTACACATATCTATTATGGCTCGATTGAAATTAGGTGCTATATTATTATTATTATTATTATTATTATTATTGTTATTATTATTGTTTTTTGTTGTTGTTATTGTTATTGTTATTATTATTATTGTGTACTTGCAGGTGAGGACACTATTCGTGAGTGGCCTCCCCATGGATGCTAAGCCCAGAGAGTTGTATTTATTGTTCCGGGCTTACAAGGTATGTACTCCCTCTGTCCCTCCATCCCTCCAACAGCAGCCTACTATTTCTTTCCTTCTTGCAAACTGTGTGGATATTCTCATTAATATAAGCAATTCCGGAGTATTGGCGTTACATTCTACAGATATTGACATTCTTGCACTATACAGTTTTATTACATGCTATTTTATAAATGAATTATAGACATATAAATTGAAGCATACACTAACAGGTGGACATTAGTATCTTTGCAGGTAGTAAATTTCTAGAAATTAGTATTGAGCGTAATGTCAAAGTGTACTTCTGATATTAGCAGTGTAATTGTGATGTGTCGTATGGTAGTTAATATCCACTAAGCACCATCTTGGCCATAACTGATTCCTGTCCAACAAGGGCATTATTCTTCATTCCTATAATTTATACGCCTGGTCAATATTGCATTCTTCGACATGGCTGTCCAACAGTGGCATCCTTTAAAAAAAATTCCCAGTGGATGTTAATTCCATAATTCTGTAGCCAAGTTTCCTACCATGTACAATAAAATGTTTGGACAAAACAGACAGCAAAGTGTCAATAAAAATAGCATATTTTGCATGTATTCATCTCAAATTTACTAGAAAACACTCATCAAAATCTGTGAGTGTATGCCTTTAACATATTTAATACAATATACATTTATATCAAACTAAATCTTCCTATATCTTTTTCAAAGTTTTCATGAGAGCTTCAAATTGTATTATGGTTTAAGTAAAATTTGCCGTGTACATTAAAATATAATTAAAAAAGCTAATGCTCTGTTCAAGTAATTTCAAACTGCTGACATGATTTCAAAACATGTTTTTGCAATGAAGTTCACAAAGTGCTGAAAAATAACTGAGCTCCTTTCTCAATTGAATTCAATGTAAAGATAGTAAATTGATACTACCTTTAAACACTATTAGCAGTGACATAAAACATAGGCTGTGAAGTATGTTATGCTTTGGAATTCCCAGAAGTAACTATGCTGTACTGAGCAATGGGAGTAATGATTTCTAGTAATAATGCATCGGCTTGTGTCACCGGGTGTCCTCAATCAACTCCTTCATCATGTTCCTCCGATACAACTTTGAAAGGTCATTAATCAAACTTTACACAAAAGATTTAATCACAGTAATACATAAGTTATGTTTTATGCTATTCTAATTTCAAGCTGTCCATAAATAATAAACAGATGTAGACGGTGATGAACATGAAGGATATGGTTGTATGTTAGATTGGCAGGTTGGCAGGTGGCAACTGAGACTTTGTCTAATGCTTGTCTAATGCTACATGTAGTTGACAGTCCATGGTTGGGTGGCTGCCAGGAGGCTTGGGGGACATGTGTAGAGATGCCGGTTGATGGCCCATAGTTGGTTGGTCCAGTGACAGTCCAGTGGTTGGCAGTCTGTGGTTGGCAGCCAGTGGCTAGCAGTCGGTGGCAGTCAGTGGTTGGCAGTCAGTGGTTGGCAGCCAGGCCTGAGACAAGTGTTACACATGGTGCCAGTCCTGGTCCATGTTCAACTGCCATGCCAGCCTGTTCAAGTGTGAGCACATCACTGTGAACTAAACACGTTCGCCCTCCATTCCTATGCCTCACTACATTCTGTAGTGTGTCTTTTTCCGACTCATTGATTTTTTCTAAGCAAATTTGCCCAGTGGGATTTGAACCTGGCTGCAGTGGCAGTGGTTGAGGAGAGATAGTGTTGGCTCCTGTAGAAAGTATTGATTCCTGTGCTTGGGTCTTCCCTCCAACACCCCAGGGATCTCGCTGGTTTTCCCGCGAATACCTCTGGGAACTCCGACCGACATCTCCATGGCTATCAGCTTTGTTTGACCAATGCCAAAATTCTTTACTTTATAATGCCATAAAATGGACCCAAATTGTAAAAGCAGTTAGAGCCTTCTCGTACTAGGGGGAGGTGTTCAAACACTCTGTTCCTTTGAGGAAAGGAAACCCTGGTCTCGTATAAATGTAGGCGTTTAGCAGAGCTTAGGTACATATTGATGTGTCACATCGTCCGTTTACTTAATGTTTGCACTATTTTTGTAGGACTTGAGCTTTCTGAAGAACATTGTTATTGAAAAATGTGTTGCAGAATTGATTTGCCTTTTTTCTTGCCAATACCTCTAAGTCATGGTATCTTGCCAATACCTCCAACCTAAGTCATGGTATCTTGGAAATATATATGTATCTGGAAGTTAACTTTTGAAGTCAGTACCGCGGTTGGTCCCAAAGAAATCATCGCACAAAACTATTCTATCGCACAAAACTCTGCATGCAAAATGAAATTATCAGTTGAGAAGATTTCCTTCAAATGTTTATTCAAATCATTTCAGGGTTTTGAAAATGGTTTATTAAAAGTAATGGGGAAACCCGGAAAAAATAACTGTGTGAGTATATGAGAAATTGTGACTGCACCACATTCCACTAGCTGCTTCCCAGATCAGAATGCTGGGCACATGACTGGTCACATGGCCAGTCACATGGCCAGTCACATGACATGTTCAAGATCACATGACTTGTCATATAATCACACCTCAAGAAAATGTCACTTCTGCAATTAGCTTATTCCGACACTCCACAATTCACAGCTTTGTACAGACTTTCTGTCACTCCAACGATATACACACTGTGTACCTGTTTTCAACTGTGTCGTCAATAACATCCACATCATGATGATATTATTTTTAAATGTATTTTTAAAGGATTCTAAATTATTCCCTTAAACCATATTATGTATCAAAGGCATATATTGTTATACTATTCTATTGCCTATTCGTATGGTTCAATTTTATTTATTTGGCCCCTGAAGTAAATTTAGGTTTTCACTTAAAATATGATTATAATAATAAATGATGAACACCTGGCCCCCGTTTCACAACGACATCCTAAATTTAGGAGCTCCTAACTTTACGACCCAGTTTATCACCTCCTAAGTTAGATGCCGATTTAAGAATGGATACGACTTGTGACGTCGTCGTGAAACACTTGTTACTAATTAAGGCCATAGTTATTTGATTCACTAGTTTACGGATCCGTCGATCCGATTTTTTTTTCCACTGGGAAATAAAAATAATGTATATTCCGCCGACAGTGCACACGTCCTTTGAACATTATAATAATAAATGGTGAAGGAAAAGGTCGTGTAACCCATCATTGAACATGAACAAAGACTGACAGACAATGGTGGACACAAAGTTGAAGCCAATTTGATTACTTACTGGTAAATATGTGAAATACAAGTCTAATTTATAACAAATAATACTATTGACAAGCATTCAAATCTAAACAACTTGTGTGTACGTGTATGTAGTACAATTATTGACAATTATATTTATTTTCTGTCAACTGACCATTCATAATCTCCAGTTTTTATAATTTTTATATTGGACCCGGCCGACTGGCGAAAATATCAAATATTTACATGTATTTATATTTTCGACCTCTCGAGCGAAAATGATCACACAGAGAAAAATCCGTAAACCAAGGAATCAAATAACTATGGCCTAAGTATGCAAATATTGATAAAAACTAATCAGTTAGGGAGTCAATAGTTATCGGGTGCACAATTTATTAAGCAGTATATAACCTTGGCTAAGCCTTCTAAAACAACATGTACATTTGAAATTAGAAATCATACTAACGATCGAAAATAAAACTTGCAAAGTGACTGTTTTATCCAAATAGAGCACCGGGAAAAAATTATTTTATAAATGTAGGCCTACTACTTATGTTTACCCAAATAGTGCAGAATATTGCATCTCTAATCACCCATCTATGACGGCCCTGTGGTCATAATCGACTGGACTGTGAGATTTAACATACACGCTTTCATGAAGCTTTCGTATCTACTACCGGACAATAACTGTCTCGTAAATAGTCTTGTTTATAGCAGCCGTGCCCCTTACGATGTGCTGCTGTACTTAAGCGTAATGTTGTCGTAGTAAACATGGTAGATTCTAGAAAGTCATAACGTAAAATGGCGTAATCCATTTCCAAACAATATCTCAACTGATTCACGATACAACCCATGAATATTTTTTATCACCCAATACTGGCTCCCACAGGCGATAACGTCAGTAGGACAACAATGTTATTCTACTGTAGATAACATTTTACAACTTCACTGATTGGTCAAGAATTACA
>JAUTBT010002366.1:0-28313 GCA_032361225.1 Lepetodrilus schrolli
TTTATCTCTCTCTCTCTCTCTCTCTCTCTCTCTATCTCTCTCTCTCTCTCTCTCTCTCTCTCCCTAAACTGACCAGTCGTGATATAAGTGAAAGAATCTTGAAAGCGACTTTAAAAAACCCAAATAAAAAAACATATCAATCTCTCTCTCTCTGTCCTTGCGCTCGTCACCGTGTGCCTTTAACGAATCCAATGACGTTCATGTTTATTTCAGGCTGGTTGGACACTGTACGAGCATTGGAGGTTATAGCACTAGTCCTCTACTGTGCCAGTGTCTTCATCCTGTGGAAGTTGAACTGTAGCAGTCGACACCTCTACGCAGTCAAGTGTGACAGTTGTGGCCTACCCTCTGTGTGTATATGTACAGGTGACCCCTATTTACATACTCTCTCTCTGTGTTAACACTCACGTTGACCTGTGCCCGTCAAGACATACTTACATACATCCCACGCTGTTTAAACTCGCTGTTATGTTTGCATGCTTTACCGAATTACAGATTTTATAGTATACGAATACATGATAAGATGTCATTCGACTTAAATTTAAAAGTAAGTGCTATTAAGAATATATAAAATTATGTCTATTAATGATAGATATACTATAGAAATTACGATAAAATAATTAAATAACCGAATAATGATGATTATATATGATGATGATACTACTACTACCACCACTAATAATAATAATAATAATAATAAACAAACAAACAATAAATTAACATCACTCAAATTACTTTGAGTTTTTAACTCATCTCAGCAATTTGCATTTCTCTATAAAAAACAACACACTCAATTATAATTGATAACTGTGATAACTGAGAAATGCGTCTCAGGATAAAACTCTCATAAAATGAACTATAAATTCATCTGAATCCTGAATTTGTTTCGATAATTCCTGGCTTAATTCTACGCAGTTCTATTATCCACTACGAGACCATCGCACTCTCGCAGCGGTCTCTTATACATCGGGAACTTACGAGAGCACTATGATCCTATCGTCGATAAGTGCGCTTCTTGAAACTATACCATGGCTTACTGAACGATGCATGGCCAATTCAGTGTTTAGGATAATGTAAGATTAGTTGCCAAAGTATATGCACTGCCATTCATTGTCATTGATGTGCATAATGATTAGTAATTCATATGAAATCTATGCACAGAAGATATTTATCATTGTTTTCTGTTAATGGTCGTATCTGGAATTACTATTCAGAATTATTTCGGCTTAAATCTTTCTGCCTGCTGATTCAGCCAAGATCTTTTGGAAATGTTCGCTTCGTTCCTAACATGCTGGACATAGGCTGACATGACGTTTAACCAGACATTTCTACATTCCAGGTGTGGTAGGTCTATCAGGAGCCATTGTCTTCACAGTGTATGAAGCCTCCGACCACATGAAGTTCTCGTCTGGCCTGTATCTGGTATTTGTGGGGTCAGTGTTCGTACTCTTCTGTGGTGTGCAGCTCACGTGCTTCTCTCCAGAGGTGTTTATGGATGTGTTGGAGATGGAGGTTGAGAATACGCCACAACCTGCAGTGTTTTATAATCCGGAAACTCCTGTCTTTGTGGTTCCGAGGCAGCTAAGAGCGACCGACAGCGACGTGTATTATTGAACAACATTCATGAAGCTCAAGTATCCATTATCTAAAGGCCATATTACATTTATCAGTCAATGTAGTCATAGCACAACAAAGCCAACATTTATCTGTCAATGTAGTCATAGAACAACAAAACCAACATTTATCAGTCAATGTAGTCATAGAACAACAAAACCAACATTTATCGGTCAATGTAGTCATAGAACAACAAAACCAACATTTATCTGTCAATGTAGTCATAGAACAACAAAACCAACATTTATCTGTCAATGTAGTCATAGCACAACAAAGCCAACATTTATCTGTCAATGTAGTCATAGCACAACAAAGCCAACATTTATCTGTCAATGTAGTCATAGCACCAAAAAAAGCCAAAAATTATGCAAGGATGATGACACAGGAAACTTCAACTAGAGCGATTGACGACATCTCACTTTCTGTGCTCAAGCGCATCATTATTATTTCAACATGTTTTCTCACTTCGCTGATCTGTGGTTTTCATCACACTGCTGGAGACTTCTGGGAGTACTCTTCGAGTGGAGGTGTGCTAGTGAGATGATTCCTACTCCCGACGGTATGTGGCAGAGAACCTATCAGATCCACTATATGACGCCAGGGCTGGTCTATGTTAAACCGTAATGGTTCCATTCTACTAACGACTATTGCTTACAGGGAATGATTGCAGAACCGATTTTCAGCCTGGTTCCGGCTCATTCTCTATATTCAAGTCCAGTATTATTGACCATCGAATGATAATTTAATCAAGAAATCCAAAGTGGCGGACGCGCTTTGAAGCACTAATTTAGTATACAATATGATGAACGATTGTATTGGACATCAATTTTATTTTAGTTACCTCGGCACAAAATCACAATACAAATATATCCAGGTCTTAACATATTGATGACGCTCGACGCATTTGACAAGGCCCAAATAACTATGACGTGATCAGTATAAATATTGATAGAGCTACAAACCGGACCCCCCGAAAAATGTGTCTATAGTGTCGCCGGCATACCGGTATTTACTGTATACTTTATCTGCATATCCCACACCAGTTATTTTTACTTTAATGTGAAATTAGCTAAATGCAGAAACTTAAATATACAGAATATGTCTTGTCCTTGTTTTTGATGGACGTCAAATGTAATGTGAGGCAGCAGTAGCTAACAAAGCATACATAGATTGACAACAACTACACACTGTTGTCAGTTGTGTACACATCGACAGATCAATCATATGCTCAAAGTAATCGTAGGCTGAAATGAAAATGACTAGGATAATAAATATTTCCTAACCTTGCAAAATAGACTTTTATAGAATGTGGAGTCACAAATATTTATACTTTAACGAATTTATGGGGTCTGATATTCAATTAATGTGATGATATTTCAGGTTGCACATTTAGAAGCTGGGTCCCTTATAACCACATATGCGGCGCATGCATTTGTTAGATCTGTCAGACTATTGCAACAGCTCACCGATCGGTCTCCAACAAAACCTACTGGACAGACTACAAAAGATTCAGAACATTGCACCCAGAATTACCATTGAATCTTCTAACAAATGACATCTGACCACAGTTGGCAGTTTTAAAACAGTTGCATTGGTTATCTATTAGATCCAGAATTGACTTCAAAGTACTGTATATTAATTATACACCTCTTCATGGAATTTCCCCAGGCTAGATAGGTTATCTTATCATATCATACGTATCCAGCAGAAGTCTTCCATCACGAAAACTCGTAATACAAAAGTTTTCAAAGAAGTGTTTTGGAGGTCGAACCTTCCAGTACATAGCTGTCACTTTGTGGAATACGCTTCTATAAAAAGAATCAAAGACGAGTACGCTGATAATATTGACATTTTACAATCCAGTCTTAAGACGTTTCTATTCAGTTAAAACACATTTTAGTATATGCATTTAGTACAATACAAATATTGATGCAATGAACAGCTCAGTGATTGAACAAAACAGGGTTATGCATGTTTCGATAAATTTCATTTCCTGTATTTATACCTCTGCAAATATACTGAACTAGCATCTTATGCAATGTATCATCCTGCAACGTGATGTGTACCAATCCTTCGTTGCTATAAATATATTATTGTTATTTAAGTTTGGTTACACATATGTAGGTTGCCTAATATACGGGAATTTAAGTGACAAGTATCAACATCCATTGTATTTCGTCATCCAAAGACGCCAGTGTACCCTTTCACGAAGAGAAGAAAGTGCCTGGTAGCTACCTTTCTCGCTGATTACTCCTTTAAAAGACAGCATATGTCATCAACAGCATCAGCCACTAGAAATTAGATCCATTCGGACACACGCAGACATCCCTACAAAGAAAGTTGTTCTTGCAATATTCTGTATAATGACCTTTAGAAAATTACGGTTTCTTCTAACAGTATCCCCGCACACGTCAGTCACACCGACGTGTCGTGAATTAAGATGTATGTAAAGACGGTTAACGCTACATACGTACATGGACACCTTGATGCATAGTACAATGAATACCCACTGATGTGTATATGCATACATACATATTTATGTATCTTTGACAGACAAGATGAGACAGAACGTGCTCACTGTTCCTGTAACCGCGTGGCGTGCACGTACTGCCACATTTAATACTATTATTTGGGCACGAATACAACAGAGATGGAACCAGAGGAATTGGAATGATGTAGCTTTCAGTGACAAACCCCGAAGAAAAGAATATTGGCTCAGTTACGCACCAATGTACTCTGTAACAATGATGCGTTTACCAACATGTACAGCTCTGAAATTTTAAACAAGTCAAAAGCAATGTTAGCAGCGAATTAGTTGATTAATTAGTGCATATGTTTGTTAATATGAAAACATTAAAATAATAAATTAAATATTGTAAAAAGGAATTAATTAAAGTGAAAAGCTGGCTTATCATACAATGTATGCAAGTAGTTGTTGTTAAGCAATGTACTATTAGGACTAATTACGGTAGCCGTAGTTAGTAAATAAACAAAAGGAGAAGCGTTTATGTGCACGGAAATTATATCTATACTAAACCCATTTAATTAAAGTTAAATATTAAAATGTTCACGACTTAAAAACAATGGACGTGCAGATTGACAAGTCCCATATAAGAGACGAATATAGGGTAACGTCAGAAGCGGAGTATTTTCCTTCAGACAGTTTTGTTATTTTTATATCCAATCCGTCATGTTTGAGAAAGGACCAGATTTATCGTCCCCCTCCCTTCTGTTCTGAGCCCTGTGTCGTGGACCTAGACCAAGACCTTGAGGATATTAGCCGTCCCTTGGACGATTTCAACTTCTGAACACATCCCGGACATTATTGAACGTTGAGAGGGTGAGTAGTTGGTGGACATCACAACTCTTGATGAACACAGATTCAGTTTTAGGCCATGCATGACCTCGTATTTTTATGTAAATTGTAAATTGTTTAATACTAGAAGTCAGGTTCAGATGGTTTTATGTCGACATCAGACAACGGGAATGTGGACATTAATCAGCACATATGTCTTCACACGAATATACGGATCTTCACCGTTACAGTTCTACAATGACTCCACATAGCATAGGCCAAATATTTCTATATTACACATGCACACACAATCGCACGTGATGCAATTACTTTTTATGATAAATTTTCGAAAATAATATTTTAATACTAAATTATTTCAGTAGTGCCCCATATTTTTAATCTGAAAGCAATGATACTATTGCTTCTTGAAATAAATAATAATTTAAAGTTGGTTCCTTATTTAACCCTCAGGGATGTGATACGTGGTCGCACTGGTTTGACTCTCGTGTTAACATTATAGTAGCTCACATACATGTACGAGTATCTCACTGATGATTCCTGTGTTCTACCTGTGGATGTCAGTTCACATTTGACGATGTTATATCATTGTGAGTGTCCGTCAAACCTAAAACGGACAACAATCGTTTAAACAAAACATTTATTTTGTATTAATATTGAATCGAATTATAACTAAATTGTCAGGTAGGAAAAGAATACAGATTCATTATTATTATTATTATTATTATTATTATTATTATTATTGTTGTTGTTGTTGTTGTTGTTGTTGTTATTATTATTATTATTATTATTATCATCAGAATTATTATGATTATTATCAATACTATTATTATTGGTATTAGTATTATATTGCTCTCGGAATTCTTCTCTAATTTGGGAGTCTTAAAAGACGTATTTGTACTCAAACAAATCATATTCAACACGACATTTATGACTACTGATCAAATGCAATAAATCTTCTAATATTTAATGTTTTACAGTAAACCTGTCAATACGTTCTAGTAATCCTATTTAACACGTCTGTGATATACTTGACGTAACCAGACATCACTAACAACGGCTTTAACTCTTTATACATTGTTGAGTCCCCCATTTTGACATTCATTGCCTTATCAATGTACCCAGGGTATAAAACTAAGCGAGTATTTATAGGTTTTCAATAGAGGGGTCGACTGCTATAGCAAACAGGTAAGCTGTACTTTATAGCACAAATAGTAAGCATTCATCATGAAGGTTATAGCTCATGAAAGTTAATATGTATGCTTAGTTCATCGAAACACCAGTGTATACACACTAATCATATAGTATCGAAAATGTCATTGGAAAATCGAATGTATATGTATACATATTACACTTGTTAAAAGGATTTATGTCTGAGGTCTATTTTCATTTGTTTGGCCATTCTACATAATTCAAATATACTGATCATGAGTAGGCATTCATTTATAGTAGGATATATTGCAATAAATCTAGTGAATGTATTAATTTCTTCCAAATATTATCACTCACCTATACATGATTAGTAAACTACAAGTGTGTAGGCAAGCTTAGAGAGAAATGCACATCACATACGGCCCTAGATATATACTATAATTATATTTGTCTTTATTATCAAAGGAGTCTTGTTAGATTATTGTTATATTTTTCAGAGCAATACAGAATTACACTATTTTCGCTATGCTTGCCGTACTTAATGTGTGCCATCCGTGTCATCCTGTCGACTAATTGTAACTGGTATTTGTCAACATGACTCTGTAGAAATGAAGCAATACCAGTGTTTAGCTTGTCACGTATACAGCCATGCATGTCCGAGATGTACGTATTGTCTACACGGGAGAATATGGCACTTGACCGACCTTCTCAAGACCCTAATAAGTAGTGGTCGCCCAAACACTTGTCGCTAAGAAATCTGCATAAATGTGACACGAGGATCCAACACCTTATGTCCATGTTAAGATGTAGATGTGTTTAGATGACGCATTGACGTAACAATAGAATACCGAAAACATAAATTTCTAATATGTATGCATTGTAGATTAGAAAATAAAATAGACCAAGCATTAAACGTGCATTAAACGTAATAGACTTTGCGTGATATGACACAGCTAAGACAAATGACAATAATAAATAAATAAATAATAAAAAATAAATAGTACATTTATAAATCGCATGATCATGACATCATGCTATTCATGCTCGAGGCGCAATTATCCCGGTCAGGTAATCGAGATGACTAATAGAGAAAGTTTAGAGGAAATGTACAAAGTATCTCCGAATTAAGAAATTATTTACGGGTTACTCGGTCTATTTCATGTGATATGTTTATGTATGTTTACTAATTAATATGAATTTCAAGACTGAGTGCATGGTATCCATTTGTTTCATTATGTGCCTGCACATATTAGAAAACTTCACTTTCCTACTATGAGGTTGTATTTGAGACAAACATTTAGTTCTGTGAAGGTAAAGTACAGTTAACATGTGGGAACGGAATATCTCAAAAAGGTAGACATGAAACACGGTACTTTTTCAGAAATTAGGACACGGGCCACGCCGCCATCATAGTATAACATTGAATCATCCAACAAAGTTGGTATGTGTTATCATGAATCGTATAACATGGAGATAACTGATCAAGAAATGTAAATGTTAAAGCTATCAATAGTATTTATATTGCATGTTTTGCTTTCATTTTAGGAATACAACCGTATGCATTGTGTGGCGAGGAAAGACAAGGTATCATATAGTTTACGTACTCGTTGACTTCATCTAATGGACTTGTTTGATTAATTGAGGATGCCCATTGCGGGGTTTTTTCAACCCCGTCTGACATTCGTAATGTTACATTATAATTAGCTGGGCACTCCTATACAAACGTCGTAACTCAAAGATAACCGTAACTCCCTAAGGTTGGAGTTACGATTACCTAAAGAGATACGCCGGTTCGTACAGGAGAACCTGTAGTGCACGTGATGTAATACAAGACGTGTGTTCTTCTTTCAGATGTTTCGTCTAGTACTACTCTGTGCCTGCTTTGCCGCTACTGCATCAGGTAAAATATACTATAGATGTATACACTGAAGAAGTTAACAGAATAGCATCATTAACTTGATAGGCCTACATTAAAATAATAACCATTTCTTAAATGCAATCCACGTGACAATTCAAATCTATTTGATCTATTCAATTCTATGTTTTGTTTTGCTATTTTGTTACCTCTATTTATAGTGTGTAAATGAGTCATAAAATCATGGAATAGCTATAGTCCTCTATAAGCATTAATTAAGTCAATAATTCACCTCCATTTCTCTACTGGAATGTTCTGGGATAGTGTTCAAGTTTAATGGGAGAGAGAAAGAGAGAGAGAGAGAGAGAGAGAGAGAGAGAGAGAGAGAGAAAGGGAGAAAGAGAGAAAGAGAGAGATAATAAGAAAGAGAAAAGAAGATAGAGTACTCGTGCATTTTCTTACAGCTTTCGAACATTTTCTTTATATTTGTAGATGGCGTTGTTGTATAATCTATACTGATATGTTTATTATTGTTTGTATGCCATTTGATCCAAATAGCAGGTTGCCAGCGTATAGTGTGCTACTACACCAACTGGGCCCAGTATCGTCCGGCCCCATTCAAATTCGTCCCAGAGGACATGGACCCATCAATGTGCACTCACATCAACTACGCCTTTGCTAAGCTAAAAAGTGGTCAACTGGCAGCCTTTGAGTGGAATGACGACTCTGAAGACTGGATGGTCGGAATGTAAGTAGAAACAATGCATACGTCAAACTGTCGGTGACTGAAGCAAATGGGCTCAACACATCTTCAACTATACATAGAACTTAATTGAATACATTATTTCTACGCATTAATAGTTTATACTACTGTCAACGTCATAATATTCCAGTGATACAGAATAAAGAATAAATAATTGTTATTTTCAGAATATTTAGATATACTAGTATGTGGACTTGACTTAACTGTTCTGGGGAGTATTTTAAATAGGAGTACCGGTATTTGGGTGAGAACAAGGTGTCACACAAATGAGTATATGGACACCATTTGATGTAATAATCAAGGGTACTAAAACGATGTTTTGCTTGCTGATTTTCCACTTCTCAGTTTACTAAACATAATCTAAGACGAATATGTGCGGTAGGTGCCTGTACCATGCCTCCATTGCATGTCTTCGACATGTTTCCATTGCTCAAATCTATGGTCAGGTATGCCAGATCGATAAATCACATGAAGCAAAAGAACCCCACTGCCAAAATCCTCGTGTCTGTTGGAGGATGGAATATGGGTTCTTCCGACTTCACGGCAATAGTCGCCACTGCCGAGGGGAGGAACAAGTTTGCCAAAACAGCTCTCAAGTTCCTCAGAGGACGCGGCTTTAATGGCCTTGACCTTGATTGGGAATATCCAGCCAACCGCGGCAGTCCTCCCGAGGACAGGGAAAACTACATCCTATGGATTCAGGTACTCCAGACTAGTGTACATTACTTACTGATCGATTTGATTGAACTTTGAAAAATCACTAAAATGCATTAGAAGTCATTAAAAGTCACTAGAATAATATCATTAATGATATTTATAATAACGTTGACTAGCATACGTTATAGTCTCTTGGAACATATCTAAGTCTATGTCATCAATGCGATGGCAATTTGCTCAGGTTTCACTGGTAAAACCTTTCAGGAAATAGACCGGGTATTCCGTGACGAATCCATTAAAACAGGAAGTCCACGACTGCTGCTGACTGCAGCTACTTCCGCAGGAAAAAACACAACAGAAACCGGATATATTGTAGCTGAAATGGCTAAGTATGTTCTTGAAGTCACTTTGTGACAGTATTCTTTAAAAATAAACTATCCAAACCTTTAACAGCAAATATTTATACTAGACATACTGGACGCACTTTGCTATCTGACAGCGGCTTGAACAAGCTTGTATGTACTAGAAATTAAACCGCACATCCCTTATTACTGTAGATACCTCGACTTCGTCAATATCATGACCTACGACCTTCACGGACCATGGGAGTCTAAAACCGGCCACAACAGTCCTCTCTTTGCGCACAGCAGCGAGTCTGGAGAAGATGCTTACCTCAATGTTGTAAGTAGAAACCTTTCCTCTGCGATGCCTATCCTGAGACACTACCGTGTATACTCCTCATGACATGGTCATATGGTTCCAGGCCTGGGCAGCCAATCACTGGGTGAGTCTAGGTCTTCCCAAGGACAAGCTGGTGATCGGGTTGCCCATCTACGGACGGACCTTCACCCTGACCTCCACTTCCTCTTCCGGTATCGGAGCCACGACCTCAGGGGCAGGAACAGCCGGGAAGTACACCCGGGAGAAAGGCTTCCTGTCATACTACGAGGTGAGAGAGCACGCGCATGCGCTGTGAATAACAGGACATATTTTCATGAAGCTCTCGTATCCACTAAGAATGACCGTAACGCCCTTGTAGTGATCAGAGACATATGAGGGTGCTCGGATCTGTTAGTTGATACGGGAGCGTCATGATAAGGTTTTCAGCATCTGTAAATGGAACTATGTGTGTCTCGCATTTGGAGATTTGATGTTTCAAATTAACATGCATTACACGATGACATGACAATAACTGTTCTTACTTAACTAACTTCATGTGCCTTCATTACTACTAATAAACTAATAATAGTATATTTTTATTATCCCGGAGGCAATGTGTTTACACTGTAAGTAAACCCGCGAGAAAGATCAAGTTCTTGTTCTAAACTAATGCTGTTCATGAAGCGTCACAGACACCAATATGTCTTTCTGTCATGCAGATATGTGATATGGTTGCTAAAGGAGCAGTCGTTCATAGAATCAGTGATCAAAAGGTACCATATCTGGTATCTGGAAACCAATGGGTTGGCTATGATGATGCAACCAGCCTAATTGAGAAGGTAGGTGTTGTGGGAAGTCGAGAAGGGGTGGTTCATTCATCATGCAATTGACATATCCAGCAATTGCCTTTCAAGGCGCTAGAAGGTTTATCATTCAAATGACTATAACATATTTTCGGATACCCAGTCTTTGCTGGGTGAATGCCTTGAATGGCCATTGTAGTATTTATATTAGGTCTATGTTGTGTGCATTGTACTTGCGGTTCATGGGGTTTATGTTGTGTGTGTTGTAGGTGCGGTTCATGAAAAACAACATGTTTGGAGGAGTGATGATTTGGGCGCTGGACCTTGACGACTTCAACGGGAATGGCTGTGGCGGACAGAAGTATCCTCTCCTGAGGACCATCTTCAACGAGTGTGGCGGGCTGTAGGTGTCACATTTACACCAGCATACTGTCTTTCTGCCTGTCCTTTATAGCGACACTGCAGCCAATACATACCCAAACTAACTTTCTTAAGATACAACCAGTACCTAGTAAACACCATACACATACAAAGCAACATCAGTAGAGGACAAACTAATGTTTTCTTCAGTTTTATGATGTAGTGAGGGTTGTTAAAGTGTCTTGTACGAGAAGTATGTTTTTGCCACCGAATATTTGCTTGAAAATATTTTGTTTTCAACTTTGTAACTTGGTATCAGCAGTACCAAATGATGCTAATCTATTTCATAGCAATGTACACTCGGGTCAGAGTCTCTATAGATCATGTGGGACGAATTATACCTGTCTAAAAATGGTTAGTTAAATCTTCTTTCAGCCCTCATGATATCGAAAGTCCTCCCGTTGCTCCGAGCCCGACTGATGGTAAGTCTATGAACAGTTATCGCTTGTGCCAGCAGTAACAATGATACCGTAAGAATAAGTAACTCTAAATGTCACCGCTCTGTGCTCTACTTGATCTACTTGACAATAATATATTTGGATGTTCGCGATTGTGTGCAGATATGTGATAAAGAAATACATTGATCGTACGTTTTGTGATAAAAGCATGAAACCTCGCACAGAAAGGACAAAAATACATATTTAATTACCTGTTCGAACTATTAGGGCAATTACGGTATTTAACACTTTTCGCGTTTCGTGTTTTTATTATAACATACTGTTTAACATTATCTGGTTCACTATATGTATATTAATAAATCATTCGATTGCTGATGTTTATCTTGCTGGTAATAGTAATGGCCAGAAATGTTTTACTGTTATTTTCCTTATCTTTGCTACGTTCTCCTGTTTACATTGACTGTGTAGCTTATTTCATTCGTGGCGCGAGGAGTCAAACGCATCTAACCTAGTAGTCCTTGTAATAATCAAAGATGTTTGATGTTATTTTATTTCGAAATAGAATACCACCAAGCGTCTTTGACAATGACTACTATCCTAAGACGTAATTTACAATATATATATATTACATATAGTTGGATAATTTGTAAATTGCATGATGCAAAATGACTCCTCATATGTCAATACTTTTGCACTTTATAACTTTCACTTCTTTCTACTCTATCCAGCAAGCCACATCAACCGTCCTAAATACAGGCCACCCATCCAGGTTATTCCGAAGACACTTCCGAAATACAGAGGAAACATAGTTCCTTCGTTTCAAACCTTCAGAAAGCAGAAACCTAAATCTGTTCCACCATCGATACGGAAGCGCAAGCCTGTCCCAGTCCTTCCTAAACGGACACACTTCCCAAATCAGCAACGGCCTCACTCTACCTCGCCTGCATCTCGCTCTGTTCACATGTTCCAGCTTCCTACACAGTCAGTGAACCCAGGTTTTGGGCTGTTATCAGGACCAATGTCTGTTGTTCAACGAACGTACCAGGCGAATCCTGAACGGTACCATGTTATCTCACAGCACAGAGGTCCTCCTTCCTCCATCTCTATTCCTCGCAGTAGACCAGAGTCTCAGCTCTCTGTTAATGTCGCGCCTTCTCTGGCAGCTTACCTCTCGGCTAACGAAGCCATTGCAGCTTTTCTGTCCTCCAGACTAGCTTCTATCCCTGATTACATGCCGGCTCGTCCTGCACCCGACACAACAAGGCCAGCCTCTATATTTTCAATACTATCAAGGGAGAACAGTAGGCCAATATCGTTTGGTATGGATGATAGAATACTACCTCGGCCTCGATCAGTGATGGCACACAATGTAGGACCCAGAACTATATCTTATTTTCCTAGCAATTTAGAAAGACAGCCTACGTCTTTCGTGTCTGAATATAGCCAAGGAAGACCCAGACGAAGATATACGTTCGGAGAGAATAAAACCCCTAATACAGATTCCTCGTTATCTCAAACACGAGGCACTAGTATCTCCTCCATCTTCTCCACACGTGACTCTGCACTCTCTTCAGCCTATTCGCCTTACTATGCACTTGCTAAGCCTAAACCTAAACCACTACTTCGTCAACAACCGTATGTTAAATCTAAATCATTTTCTGATCTTTCGTCCTTCTTCAATAATGATGCAAATGAAAGGTCGAATCCTACCGGTGGCATTGGCAAACCAAATACATATTTCGATGACAGCGAAGCATCTTTGATATCAGCAACAGATAGACTCCTGAAGCTTGCAGGCATAGACCTTAGTTCTCTCTCTGAATTCAACTGCATTGAGAAGGCCGACGGTCTCTACCCGTGTCCGAAATCATGTAAACACTTTTACACCTGTCAGAACCAGATCGCTTTCAGGAAGCTGTGTGCTCCTGGCCTGATCTATAACCCTGGCACCAAGTTCTGCGACTGGCCTTATAACTACAAGTGCAAACTTCCTGTTACAGCGCCAGCTCTTCCAGGAGATACTGCCACTGCAGCTTCTCCTGATCAGCCACCGTCAACAGCCAGTAGTGGTAAGTCTACCATTGACGTTCGCTAGTAGATCAGGCCCCGAGATTACGAAACATTTTGAGTACGATTTCATGCTAACGCTCAGATGTTATATGGAGATTTGTGAATAAAACTTTGAATTGAGCAGGAAATCGTACTCCAAAAAGGTCCGTAATCTAGCGGCCAGTTCCAAGCAAAAATATCATACATGAATTCGCCTCTTGCAATATTGCACAAGACTCTCCTGTACTAAACGGAGAAACACTAAGGCAATCCAACAGTGTCAATGGCTAAGACTGGAGTGTTAACAAGTGTATGTTTAAGCTTCACTGTTTCATACAGGCGAGTCCTTTGGCCGTATATAGTAATGGACAAGATGTTAAATTGGCTTCAGTCACCTAAAAGCGTAGTTCTTTATATAAAGCTCTGGTTTTGTCTTAAGCAGCATTCAATACCAGTAAGCATGCTGGGGTTGGGAAAAGGTGGAGGGACATTATGTAGCTTCGACATACTCACATGTATTATGTAAGTAAGCTTTTTTAAGGTGACTTAATTTCACTTTTAATACTTTAAGAAGTTCAATAGTGAATGTGGCACCTGGTATATACTTTTGGGTAAGTATAGATGTGGTTTATACATTGATGGACTTCACTCTCGTAACGTATCCTAATTGACAATGATTGCAACTGAAGCCTGTTGACAAGCCATACGAGGATATGTACGTGGTACTTACATGTCTTTGATAATATCACGACCTACTCACTGCCAATGAAACCGTTTCTCTACAGCAGCGTGGCAACCACCATTTGAATGGAAGTCCACAAGACCGGTAGTGGAAAGTAATGGTATAGGTAGACTATATGTAGTCCGTTCATTTAATCTAATACTGTACATGTATATAACATCGATTCGGGTGATATGTTTAGTGTTGTATATGTTCATTTGCTCTTCAGAATTGTGCATGAATCTAATACCACACACTAACTTGATATGCATTGTATGTCCTTTCTTACAGGCACCGATTATTTACAATGCAATTCATTATGTATGAGATAGCCTGCGCAACTATACATACACTAGAATATGACACCGAGACACTACCGGTAGTTAAATATTTATAGAAATATCAAAGGGCAACTATTTTCAATACTAAACTACATATCATTTATATCTGTTCAACCTCGGACCATCTTGCATCCCGCCAGACTTCTAATACTCCAGACTTCCGCAGACTCAAGCAGGAATATTTCACTGTTACCAACTACTACCGCATACTAGCAGAAATATATCTACCACAGAATATATCTGTCACCAAAATGTAGCAGAATAATAAACTGTTACAGAAACATAAGAGTAACCAATGACTCTGTAAATTCAAAAAAATCGGAATGTACAATTTACAACTAGAGCTCCAACATCTGGTAATGTCTGTTATAATGCGAAACTAACACTATATCTACCAATAACCGCCCATCAGCATCTGATAACATGGCTATCATCAGCTTGATATCACAGATACTAGTGCCATGTATTTGTTTTAACCCTACATCTGCCAACTACTAATGGGCATCATTATCGGCGCATTCTTCACACGGAAGTGGTGTCTAGACCTGTAGCTCAACTAACCCACTGGATGAGGTACTAGTATATGTACACATACTAATACATGTGTCTATTATTTAGAATATTGAGAATGTTTCTTATATTTACATATACATTTGCGTATACTGTCATTTCCTAATTTGATTCTTGTGAATATGTTAATGCGTACTCGGATAATATAATGTAGGAAATAGAGGTGAACTAACCAAGTAATATATCAATGTGCATTATAATAATAATAATAATAATAATAACAACAATACATATAATAATAATAATAATAACAATACTAGTAACAATAATTATAATAATAATAATAATAATAATAATAGTAACAATAACAATAATTATAATAATAATAGCAATAATAATAATAATAATATTTACTATCTCCTTATCCAAGGCAATACAGGAACTCAGTCATGGTTGCATCTATAATATTTTGTTGGTTATTTTCCTCAGCCCCAGTACCAGAGGTGACGTCCAAAGACTTCTGCGCACACAGACACAACGGGCGATACATGGACCCCACCACGTGCGCTAATTACATCGAGTGTGTCAGCCATATCACCTACGTCATGCCGTGCGCCCAGGGCACCGTGTACAGCCGAGACACTTCGGACTGCCGCGCCCCCGCCAACGTCCCCAACTGCTCTGCATGACGTCAACGATAGCGTCCCTGTCAACGTGGGCCCCGACAGCGGAAACAACAAACGTGCATGCGCAATATTGTCGTGCCTGAACAATACAAAATATTCCCAAAAAAAATCACCAAATATTTAGCTATTCATGATTAATTACCAGTTGTACATTTAGCAATAACTGTTAAAGATACTAATTAATCTGTAATTACGCTCATGGCCATCAATCTAATGACATAGACACAGCACTGCCCGGGATCATCTATCGATGAAGGATGTTGTGTTCCATGAGCTATGTGTTTGTCTGAATTACTGACATTGAGATAAGGGTTACATAATAAATACGTAATAAATGCTATGCTACTCTGAGCAACTACGGTTGTCTGAACTATCAAACCAATTGTTTTGTTATGTACAAGCCACCGATGTCTCTAGTCGCGTCACCGTACTGCAGGAAGCGAGCATTGCAGTGCAGGGTGTGTGTGTGTGTGTGTGTGTGTGTGTGTGTTTGTGTGTGTGTGTGTGTGTGTGTGTGTGTGTTTGTGCGTGGGTGTGGTATGTATGTGGGTGTGGTGTGTGTACATATGTGTGTGTGGTGTATGTGAGTCGTGTGTATGTACATGTGTGTATGTGTGTATATGTGTATATGTGTGTGTGTGCGTGTGTGTGTGTGTATGTGTGTGTGTGACACTTTGAACATATGACAGTATTCTGAATTAATGAGACTAGTCGCACATAATAACATCACTAACGCCATCAATGTATTTCGCGGTTTAGTTTGCATTTATTAATCGATTTGTACTGTGAAATGCCTACAAATCTCAGGCTAACAGTTAACCATCCAGATACGCAGTTGTTTCATTTGGATTACAGTGTAATGCAAATGAAACCACTGGGTACCGGGATGACAGTTAACTTACAAATCGATTATTAAAGTATTGTACCCATGAGAGTGTATGTCTTCATATGCATATCCTAAATATAGTCTAAACTGACAGAAAACTTGCTGGGATCAATTTATTTTCATTTACTTCGTACCTAGAATATGATAGATAAAATACTCGTTTCCCTGTAATACAATTCTCATGAAACTCGTGAATGGGTTTGGTCTCTTACTCGCTTCGCTCTCGCTCGTGAGATACCAATACGTTGGACATAATTGCAACAGGACCAGGTATATCCTGGGATTCGAACCAGAGTCCAACACTTTTTAAAATGATATCAGACAGAAGCAGGTTTGTATTTTTTATTTCCCACTCTTCCAGACGGTGACGCAGCAGGTGGTGACGCAGCCGATGACGCAGACGATGACCCATCCGGTCCCGCAGTTGGTGCAGACTTCTGCTCTGACAAAGCTGAAGGTCTGTACAAGGACGACACCGACTGCACGTACTTCTACACGTGCTGGGCTAACAACACAAACAAGCAGAAGTGTGCCACAGGGACAGTGTTCAACCCAATCATCAAGCAGTGCGACTTCCCTACCAATGTCCCTGGATGCTGAGCACAATCAAGCATCCATGTGACATACTAATGAAATAATTTTAAAATGATAACGGCATGTTTATGATTTTCTGCCTCGCACCCTGTTTTTATATATATTAATATTAAAATGAAAGAGAGCTTAGTTTAATTCATGTTGATATATGTTAATGTTTGGAAAATGGCATTTATCCTTCGTGATCACCAAACTAATTATTTACATATATTTATCACATAGCATAGGCTGGGAGTGAAATAAACCTAGCTATAAAAATGAATATTTCACTAGTGAAATGACATGTTGGAGTAATCACCATATTGTATAATTGTATTAATAAACGATGTCAACATCCTTTCGTATCTCCATTAGAACTTCTTTTGGACTTACTTTATTGAATATAAAATTTTAAAGATTTCTTTAATTAAATATTTTTCTATTTTTATAATATTTACACATTTACTTGGAACTATATTATGTCTGCGTACTTTAACCCAATTCCTATGACCATTGCCTATATAGTAGTTGTGACTGAGCATCGATATTACGATGGTTTCTATAATTATGTGATACATAGAATCTCACATTCGTGTTCATATGTTACTGAATTCATTAAACTCGTTGACAGAGCCTCGCGCAATATCAGTATTGCTAACGCGTTTCATAAATTCAGTAATTATACAGTAACACTCTAGGTGTGTTATCAATTGCCACCAGATGGAACAGATATATACTATATTTAACAATTAGTGCTTCAAATTACTTGCCTGTCGTAATATATGTCCTCAAATAAACATAAATTAATGTTGAATGTCCATGTTTTAATACTAGATTAGTACTCATACTCACATACACACACATATATGTACACACACGCGCGCGCGCTCGCACATGTATTGCCTTAAGTAATAATATCGTGTGATTGCTGTTTACAGTGAGTACTAATATTATACTCATGTAAATCAGCACTTCCAGCATAACTTTACTATATATAACAGGAAGTGACTCGATTTACACCATGCCCACTCCTACAACTATTTCCTAAAACGCTATAGCTATAACTACAGTGTATAAGACGACAGATATACCGCATGAGCACACCCAAGTAGTAAACATAATTAGGCATAGGGTTAATTTATATGCCTACAATACACTCTGGCAATACCGGCACTCGTTGGGACCAAGATAATATGCCAGTTTTGAGAGAGTGCCGGATTACTCAGTTTTGAGAGAGTTCCGTTGGACTTGGCACAACGTCATATACCATTGGTACGTCTTCTTCTGTATACCATTTACTAGTATAGACGGGTATGGTGTATTTGTATTGGTAGTGACGAAGAGCTCGCATTAAAGCATATTTCCCTGAACTATGGCCTTGCAATTCAATAGCAATGTCATTAATTTGTTCGACAAATCTTTAAAAAAAATCGGTTTATGCAGGTTCTTGGTACCTTATTCTTGCCTTCTTGAAGGCAATCCACCATTATACTTATATATTATCATTGTATGTTGTCATTGTCTTTCATATGGCAATGTTTTACATAATTACTTATAATATTTTAATCTAATATGTTGGCATGTCTCTTATACTTGTTTACATTATTAAACACCCGCTGTTTAATTATTAAGTATGTAATCGTCGTAGCGACGTTAATCAATCAATTACTAAAGTATTTCATCAATCAATGTGTCTGCTTCACGATCATAAACAAGTTTCATAGTTGGTTAACCTGTCTAGACGTTTATTCCGTAAATTCTTTTTCTACCTTTAAAAACATCAGTATTTATAACTTAATGGGAATATATCAGTTTGTAACATTCTCTGTCTTCGTACAAATCTAAATAGTTCATAAGAGAACATTTGCAATCCTGTAAATTGATTTAGCCAATCGTTCGTTAGCATTCATGAGCATACTTTAATTCGTAGTGAGACTGGAAAACAATCCCTTTAGAATATCTCAAATTTATTCGTGCTTGAAAATGTAATATTTTGCAAAAATGATAGAAGCAAGTAAATACGTAAAAGGACAATTTCCCAATAAACTGCTGTGTAATCTCTGACGCACAATGAGTCGAGTTTGATCGAATGGTATAAAACGACATGGAATATTTAGTAGTGACACTGGAAGATCAAACACGTTAGAGTCGAGACAGGTGAGAATTATAAACTTCATGATGTCGATTTCAAATTCGATTTCATACTGTATATGTTATACATAGGTATACTGTACATTACTTTTCGCATTTTGAATATTGCAGGTTTATCAACGTTTAGATTTGCTGATTGAGTTTTCTCAAGACATGGATACGGTTTGTTACTACTTACAATACATTTCAATATATAGTCATATCTTATTATTAATAATACTATTATTAATTTCTAAAGCGTATGTAGACTAATGTGTTCATTTAAAAAATTTAAAAAGCACTGTCAAGGGGCGTTGGCAAGAACCATATACATATATTCTGACAATACACTTGATTAAAGAGGCGCCAGAAGGCTTTGAGTAAAGTTCCATTGTCCCACAGTTTGAGTGTTATCATCCCACAAACAAAAGTCGAATATATATTAATCAGTATTCCATTACTTAAAAATGTCTATTGTATTTACAGTTATCGCTTCTGGGGACTCTCTTGGTTGGTCTGACATGCGCTGTTTATGGTCAGTTAACGTTTATTCCTACTAGTTTATGATCTAATGAAAAACATGATCAGTCATCAGGCTCGATAAACATATATGTATGTACGAGTTGACCACGTCCTGTAACGGTCCATTAATTAGTCGGTTCATTTACCATGTAAACACGTTTTACTTTTCAACATGGCCGGGCGTTAGTACCGATTTTACGTGGCCCAGTTCAGTTTATATATTGTTATCCACTATAAATGTTTTACAACATGCACAATAATATTTATCAGTGCTTACTAGACGAACATACTTACTATATAATTCATAAACTATATATCTAAAATCTGAACATTTCAGTGTTATTCATTCGATATGTCAAATTAAGAAAATTATGAAAAGTACATAACTATAATGAAACAGCAAGCACTATAAGATATACTAATTAGATATAATTAATAGTATAGTAATTCCCTTGGCAGGCAGTAGCGAGGGGTGCCAGCGCGTGGTGTGCTACTACACCAATTGGGCGCAGTACCGTCCCGGCGTGTACAAGTTCTACCCTGAAAACATCGACCCACAAATGTGCACCCACATCATGTACGCCTTCGCTAAAATGACCAACTACGAGGTGACGCCATTTGAATGGAATGACGAAACGGAACCCTGGAGAAAAGGAATGCAAGTGCAATATTTATCGTGTATAATAGCATGATGTGTCTTTTGGAAATAGTTCTATCATTCGAAGAATTACAACAGTTAAAGGACGTTTGTATTGGTGTTAAGATTATGTGTTAGCAATTCAGTTAAAGATCAGTTAAAGGACGTATGTATTGGCAATTCAGTTAAAGATCAGCTCAGAGGTCTTAGGCGTGAGTTATCGTTATTGTACTGCATCAATCTACTTGATTCGTAGATTAAAACGAATTTAGTTGAACACTAGATCTGGACCCGAGATTACGAATCTTTTTTCAATACAATTCCATGCTCTTTGTTCACAAATCCCAATACAAAATTTGAGTTGAGCATGAACTCATACTCAAAATGTTTCGTAATTTCGGGATGTTGTGTGCTACGGGAAGGATTATGTTTAGAAATAACGAAATCATGCGACACCGACACATGTTCACATTTGCCTGTGTAACCTATATTCCTATATGTATAGGTACGAGCGGATGCTAAAACACGTGAAAGGTCTGAACCCTGATGTGAAGATCCTACTGTCTATTGGAGGGTGGAACATGGGTTCTAGACCTTTCACCGCCATGGTGCACACAGCTAAGCACAGGGAACACTTCGCTACCACGTCTGTAAAGTTCCTCAGGGGGCATGGCTTTGACGGCCTTGACCTTGACTGGGAGTATCCAGCTAACAGAGGCAGTCCTTCTGAAGACAGGAACAATTACATTTCGTTATTGAAGGTAAATGTGTGTGGATTGCCAGCATTAAAGCGATACTCCATGAAGTCTATATGTTGAACGTACAGATGGAATGTCTTTATGATGTCTGGGGATTTGGTTTGTATTCTCTTTATTCTCCTCCTTCTTCTTCTTCTTCTTCTTCTTCTTCTTCTTCTTCTTCTTCTTCTTCTTCATCATTATCTTATTTGATTCGGTTATGAATGTGCTATTTGTTTCTTCTCTGCCATTAATTACCGACAATTTCTACATGATTTAAATTGAATTAATACATTCAGGTTTTCTTTGCGTGCTACAGGAACTGAGACGTGTGGTTGATACTGAAGCTGAAGACACCGGAAAAGAGAAAATCCTCATAACTGCTGCGGTGTCTGCCGGAAAGTCCACCATAGACACGGCATACGACATCCCCAACGTGGCTGCGTAAGTATTACTGTCGTAGGTAGAGTTGTTCCTCTATAAAGAATTAAAGCAATTGTACGGTAACATTCGAATGAGTTAAAAACCAAGATCGACCAAATTGGTTGAGGTGATCAACTAATTATACGATAACAGTTGAAGATTGTATATTATTGAATATGTAACTATATATTTACATATGCATTCATTTTTCAAGCTATGAACGTTCTTAAGTCGATGTTTCGTAACATTTCTAATTATAAAATGTGTTGCCGAGTGTATACTCTGCATATATAGAAAGCATCATCATATTTCTGGCAGTTGCAAAGAGTATGCTCTCATTACCATATTATCTGGCAGTTATCTAGACTTCATCACACTGATGTCGTACGATCTCCACGGAAGTTGGGAATCGTTCACAGGACACAACAGCCCATTGTATTCACGGCTTGGCGAAGTCGGGGAACAAGCTCAACTGAACGTTGTAAGTGTTCATGCATTGCCTTCACCGTCCTAACGTTAGAACTGTTGTATTACTAGGATAGGTCTTAGGTTAGGCGAACGATAACAATCCACATCCGAAACGTTTGGGTAGGACATCTAACAGGACGCCTAACTGTTTTACTGTGGTTGTATTATTCCCATGTTTAAGGTTGTGTTATTTCCACAGGATTATGCCGCGACCTACTGGGTGAACCGAGGAATGCCCAAGGAAAAGCTTGTGATCGGACTCCCTTCGTATGGTCGATCGTTCACGCTGAAAACCGCGGATGATACTGCGATTGGCGCCCCAACTATAGGTCCCGGGAGAGCTGGAAAATACACACGATCAGCAGGATTCCTGGCGTATTATGAGGTTGTTCACCAACTACCATGTCACTATATTGAACAGAAATAACATACAATAGAGCAAATCGTTATGAACAATAAATCCATAGGCTGATAGGACATACACCTCAAGAAGTAAATTAGTGACGATGTCTTTGTTTTAAAGTTTACTCTACAACAATCAATGTTTTGGTTTAGATGAATACGTCACAGCCTCGATACCATATAAAAGAGCACGCTCATGTGCACGTGTTTTTTTGCCGCCCAAATTATGAGGTTAATTATGTTATTATGTTAATAATGTTGCGTTTTCAGTGTGGTACAAAGTTAATATGCAAATTAACCAACGGATTATATACAAATAACTGAAGATCACGAAACTATTAGATGACAGTACAAACTACCTATATGTTCACAATGGGACAATGTCAAAGTCGAATGATATTATTTTATGCATGCGCAGAATTTATGATTACTTTACTGATTACTGGTTTCAAAGCTGAAGACCACGATTTGCGTCGCACCGCCTATTGGATAGAGTTACGCCGCCCTCAAATCATCGCGTTATTATAATAATAATAATAATAGTAATAATCTTTTAGAATTTTCTGGTAAGATGCGGCCGGGGCTTGCACCACCGACCTTCCGCTCTCCGGGCGGACGCTCTAAGCTATATACCTCGGTATCGAATGAAAACGTTACTAATTCTATTTTAAAGCTTCGTGAAAAATATTGGTCCAGTTATTTGCATATAAATTGCTATTATTATATAAAATATATTACACTTCTCATTATGTTTAACACATATACATTTCTGATTATGTTTAACACATATTCATAAGTCATATACTTAATATTTATTTTCTGTTATATACGGTATGGCGATTTTGATCGACAGCACGGCCTTTTTTGTTCCTCAAAATATTCAATAACATAATTTGATTGTTGTGTAGAGTAAAACAAAGACATCGTCACTATTTTACTTCTTGAGGTGGTGTTATACATAAATCCTGTTAGGGTTTGGGTTCGTTTTCACTGAAATATAAAAGAAACTGCCCGTAGACTTGTATGTGATTAATACTTTGAGAAAAACAGGGGCTCTATTTAACAGAATCTTCAAATATCAAACCATTATTTATATTGTCAAATGTCTAATGACAGGCAATGCACGTGTGTGATCTTTCCATCTTCAGATATGCGACATGATCCACAGAGAGGGTGCGACAGTCGTGAGAGACCCTGAACAACGAGTGCCGTATCTGGTGTACGGCGACCAATGGGTGGGATACGATGACAAAATCAGTCTGATGGAAAAGGTACACTTTAATGGGTCGATATATATTGCGTTTGATTATTATTTATATACGCATATCTTCATGTATAAACCCCTCCACCTATTGTATATACAGTATATGTGTACCTAACATGTAGGCAGCAGCATGAGCGAAATAAAGTTGTGTTCTATTATGATAAATAATGTTGTGAAATGAATTCATACGCACTGTTTATTTATTTGTCAGTCAATTCAGCTCCATACACTTTTTAATAGTTTGCGAGATATTCCATTGGGCTCTGTGTACATATATTCACATAGACGGTACAGCAACCCATATATCTTCCTCGACACAGGTTGACAGCGTTTACTGTAAACAGCTAAAAATACGTTTGGTGTCCTGTTCTAGGATCCTGTTAGTATTTTGTTAGAATCCTGGAACACTTCGTTAGTTTCCTTTCGCCTCGGGTGTTCTGGTTTATGTTTGAGAATCCACATTAGATGTCCTGGCCCGGACACGTAACAGGACACATATTCATTTTTGCTTTGTGTACATGCATTTACTATTTTAAAATCCAATTCCAGGTGAGATACATGAAGGACGGTGGCTACGGCGGGGTGATGGTCTGGGCGCTGGATCTAGATGATTTTACTGGAGAACTGTGTGATGAAAAATACCCTCTCATGTCCGCAATTATCAACGAATGTTACAAAACTGCAGGGTAAGAATAACAACTGTTACTACTACTACTACTACTACTACTACTACTACTACTACTACTACTACTACTACTGTTACTACTACTACTACTACTACTGTTACTACTACTACTACTGTTACTACTACTACTACTAATACTACTTCTACTACTACTTCTACTACTACTACTACTACTACTGTTACTACTACTACTACTGTTACTACTACTACTAATACTAATACTAATACTAATACTACTACTACTGTTACTACTACTACTACTACTACTACTACTGTTACTACTACTACTACTACTAATAATAATAATAATATAATAATAACAAATAAGTAAATAATAACAATAATAATAGTAATAAATAATACCATTTAGTGGCGCCATTTCGGGGTAGTCCAGCTTTCGTACTACTTACTAAAACGCTGCTTCCGCTTCCAAAACTCAAAGAATCCCGCCACATGTCGGATATATTTGACATTTCCCCAGTAATATTGCGCAGAACTGGTATAAATGTCATCAACAATCGAATGCAGTCGAACAAAGTGAAACATTAGAAAATGTAGTTGTGAGCTTAATGCACATTTTAACGTAAAAGAAATCGCAAATAAATAATATACAGGATCCCGGACATTTTTTATATTGATTTTGTCAATTTTGCAAACGAAATTTCATATTCATCACAACCGTCTCATTATAATGACGTGTAGTATTTCTAATAGACAAAACTTCATTTTCAAGATATTTTAGTATTAATTTCGTTATTTTCGTCATTTTACAGATTGCATATCGTATTTATGTTAACATTTCTATTTAAGGGAAATTGACAGTATTTGAACAATTTTGTGGTTTAATGGTGCTTCTGAGTATTGTCAAACAGTTTCTAAAAATCTTCGAATTATCTTCCAACTTGATCTCCGTAAATAGACATTTATTTTCCCCTTAACCACGGAAAGGGGTATACGTTAGTGTCATGGTTGCCGGCGATTTCGCTTGGGGCGTTGTATTGTTCAATTTAATCTTGGAAATAGCAGTGTTTTGTGATAAAAGAATGAGGAAGTGAGTGTTCTTTACGTTTGAATTTCTATGCAATCGCACATCTTGCTTCGAACCTTAATACCACGAAAACCGGTCACTCGATGGTACTACTACTAATAATAGTAATAGTAACAATAAATAATAACATATTGATATAATTTGTGAGTATCTATAGTATATCTAATGGTTTAGCCAAGATGGTATCAGAGCTTTCATGAATTCTATGTGTGATTTTCTTCATTAAAAAAAAGGTTTTCTTTCAGATCGTCTGTGACCAATAATAAGGATACCGTTTCAGGAATTCGAACTCCAGGGTAAGAACAATAACTATTAATAACAACATGATATATACATAATCTACTATTAATAACAACATAATATATACATAATCTACTATTAATAACAACATAATATATACATAATCTACTATTAATAACAACATGATATATACATAATCTCTGACATCTGTATTCTAATGTTTTGGACCAAGGTTTCAGAGTTTGCATGAATTCCTATGTCTGATTTATCCTTACCCCAATTTTTTTTTCTTTCAGATCGTTTGTAAACGATAATAATAATACAGGTTCGGGAATTCGAACTCCAGTAGAAACAGGTAACGTGAAATAGAAAAACAAAAATTATCACCGTGCATTTAAAATGTATACACAATACTATACCGTATATTCATACTAAATCATATTACAGCTCCATATTTCATAATGTGTTGTCTATTACATGAGATAATATATATATTGTATAAATACTGATGAACATCAACATACACTGTACCGTGTGTGTGACACATGCAATAGGCCTACAATACCGCTCTACTCTGCTATGTGGTACCCACGGGCCACAACATCATGTTCTCTGTGGAAGAGCATGTGTAGTCGTTTTCAGAACAATGGTAGCGCTGCACGGTATAAAACACCTTGGTTGTTTTCCCGTGTCTGAAGGTCGTTAACGGAACCAACGACGATACCGTACGACACACTTCCCACAGAAAAAGAAGCATTGTTTCCCACGGGCAATTCACTGGCACAATATAGGAGTGGTATATGACCGCGCGTGTTACATACGCTGACTCACGTATTTAAGACATATTCATACTAGAGAAAATATTTATCCCTTTCCTTCCAGAAACGTCGCTGTCAGCGCTGTCTAGACTTGATGTCAATGCAATTAACAAGAACGACAACTCGGGCTCACAGAACCTTGGCACCGATTACATTAAGAATGATTATGATGATGATGATGATGATGACAGTTTCGACGCAACTGGAAACCATATCAACTCTGCTGTTCCTCCCATTGTACAACAAGGTGCTGTTCCTCCCATTGTACAACACAAGAGAGTTTAGGCCTGCGTTTCACGAACGAGTCGAGCTGTAGTCTAAGCTATGCTTCTGTGAAATCCCGCGAAAACGCCGAGGATAACATTAGGCCTACAAATTAGCGCATCAGTCTCCGTGATGCAGTCGTTCGAGCCCAGGCCGCGTCATATCAAAAGACGCTAAACGGTGGTACTTGTAAATCCAGCCTAATATAAGCAGGACTATGTACAGACAAAACATACTGAAGTTGTGATACGAGTGAAATAATCTTAAAAGCGGCTCAAAATCCCCATTCATCCAAGCAAATTATATCAGCATCACAAGGTATATTAATATTTTAACGCCAAATTACGATACTGTCTTGAAACTATATGTTTATGTTTTACTTCCTTCAGGATATGATGACGAGTTCTGCGAAGAAAAGACGGATGGTTTGCACGCGGACTTATCTGATTGTAGCTACTTCTACAAATGTGCTCATCACTTGACATATCACATGGCATGTCCGGCTAATCTTGCTTTCAACGATTATCTTAAAGTCTGCGATTGGCCCAGCCAAGTTCCACGATGCTCCTCGTCAGTGGTCCTTTAAATCTACCTTTGAAATCCAGTCCTGTGAACCTTTTATCGTGTGTAGTCCGATGTCTTAAAGTAGTCGGACCTACTAATGAAATCTCACTCGCTGCCACATAATGCTACCGACAAGTGAGAGAAATAAGTACGTTAATAGTATACCTGCATCAATGTCGTAGTTATATAAACAAAATAACTTGGATTGGTCGTCAGCTATAAGTATACTACAACATGTCAAGGTACTGTGTGGTGTGGAACAAATAGGATGTGTATACAACTAACGTTAATATAGTAATATAGGCTGTAAAACTGTATATTCATAAGCTATTCTGGTTGTATAATGTTCGCTTTGATATAGCTAGTTGGTATACAGTTTACTTGGAAGGCTTGACACTGTTGTATGCGATATACACATGTACTGCTGTCTGTAAAAAAACCATGTTCTGCGAAACATTAATAAACTTGCGGCATTAAATCGATTTTTTAAAAATTGTTTATGTATATGTATGAATAATTATGAGAAGTATGGGTTACCTATGAAATAGTCCTGTATAGTGGTGTTTAAATCTTGCTTGACTGTGTGGACTTTTCAACTCAGCGTGCCGGGATTTACTCCTCGCCAAGTCTCACACATCTCTTCACCCAGGTTCCTGGGCATCTCATCTTATCGTTTTTAAAAGAAATTGGTTTATATCATAAGTTTTAAT